>PVIW01005160.1:0-112975 GCA_004026585.1 Noctilio leporinus
AGGCAGAGGCAAAGAAGGGGAGCAGCTTAGACAAGAACCTAGTATAAAGGAACCATGGACATGGACAACAGGTGGGATTGACTTTGGGGGGAATGGGTGGGTGGGGAGGGGGACAGAGGGGAGCAAAAAGGGGATGGATGTAATGCAACGACAATAAAATTTAAAAAAAAAAATAAAGAACACAGGTCATGAGGTTCAAGGACTCTGGGAACCTGTGCTGGTCCCGCCTGCCCCGCCGAGGCTCCTGTCCATAAGGGAAAGGATGGCGGGAGAAGCAGTTTTACCGGGGACTCCGCGGTGTGCTTGCTGCCCAAGTGCTCCTCGGAGCCCTGACATCGGGGTGTCGGGGGCGCCGCACCTGCCCCTGCTCCACTGCCCAGCGCAGGGGCCCCTGGATCTAGGCGAGGGCGGCCCACCCAGGGCACTTCTGAAAAGGCGGAGAGAGGCTCCCTGGGCTCTGGTTCATGAGGTTTTAAAAACTCTTTTCAGTTTAAATTCATGTAGAACCCCAGACACCCTCCCTCGTTGGGAGCAAGGTTTTGTGACAGCCTGTTTATCGTGTGCAGTCAAGTGTCTGAAACGGCACCGGCTGGGTGGCTCAGTTGGGTGACGCGCTGGAGGACATGAGGGCAGACAGTGGGTGTGGGGGTGCTGGTGAGGGCGGGGTGGGTTAGGGGGAGCAGTGTGCCCCGTTCTGTGGGGTTTATTTAACCCACCTCTCCTCCCAGCACCCGTAGAGCACACCCGCGGGGCGCGATCGTCAGGGCTGGGGTGAGCCTTCCAGCACAGCACCCCAGCTGCCTGCCGGCTGGTGTCAGGGGTCCAGCCGCACCCAGAGGGCCAGGAGATGCCGGGGCGCGCCAACTCTCAACCCTGGTCATCGTGTGCCGGGCCGACCACCTCCCACCCCTGCAGGATCTGGGGCATCGCCCACGGCCAGAGGCTCCCCGGGAGACCCGTGGAGAAAAACAAAGCAAAGGCCGACAGGCCCAGACCTGCCTGCACCCTCCCAAACCTGGGTCTGCATGTTCCGTGTCCGTCGGGGGCCAGAGGCCCGGACCTGGGGCGTCAAGATACCAGGACCTGAAACACCCCAATCCGGATCCAAACACTTGGGAAACTAAAACTAAAAGAGCATCTCCCTACCCTCGCCCTGCAGCAAACACCGATTTCATAAACAATGAGGCAGAAAGAGAAATGGAGGAATTGCTGAAGGACTGAGAAGGAAACACAGCAATTCCTTGGCAGATAATATGCTTCTCCTCACGGAAGAGCCAAGAACACTGAGAGAGAAATGACTGAAACTGTGAAAACGCCCCACCAGGCGCCAGGTAAGGTGCAACCACAGAGCATTTCACTGAACCCTGTTACAGCACCAAGAAAGGACTAACGACACGACTAGAAGCATTGTAGCCCCAGCCATAACCAAAGATACCGACCCTTTAAAAAAAAGCAGAAGAAATGAGAGAAATTAATAGAGAGACAGTTAACGGCGGATGTCAGGAGTTAGTATCTTAAAGAGGGAAAATCACCACAAAATACACACTTGATGTAACACATGAAAACCCTGGTGGGAACGTTCACAAACGTCACATTCTGACCTGCAGACGCAGGGACAGCCCAGGAGAACTGGGACGGCGTTGAAAACTGCCAGGGGCCCGTTTTATGTCAACGACGTTTCCAAACTGTGCGGACCCCCAGGGCAGGCCGGTCCATCAGCCACGGGTCTCCTGCTGCATCTGAGCTGGCCAACGAGAAACGGCAGGTCGTGGTCTGGGGACCAGGGCTCAGTCTGAGGTCCTTCCTGGTGACCAGCATGAGTCGGACAATGCGGAGCCTCCCTGGACCATGGGGAACCCCTCTCCACAGGTAAGCTCCTTCTTGGGGTGCACACCGCCATTTTTAAGGGGCCGCGTGCTGCAGGGTCACCTCGCCCTCCCCCCTCTGCATCTGTGTCAAATGCCCCTGTCTCCCTCTAAGGCGGACCCGTGACTGATGACGCCTGCGGCTGGCCGAGACCATCCAAGGTAACCCCCACCCTGGGGCGCCCCTGTAGTCACAGCCATAGGGCCCTTTCCCAACACGAGGTCACATGTATTCGCAGGGTCCGGGGTTAGAAACGGTGTCTTAGGGGCCAAGGCTCACCTACTGCAAATACGTTAAATTACGAGGTGCTGGCCTGGCGTGGTGAGTGTAGGTGCCCCCCAAGCCCGGCCTCCTGAGTGCTGGCCCTGGGCAATGACCACGGGGGAGGGGCGTGGGGTTCAGGCCAGGCCGCTGCCTCCCCCTCCCCCTGCTGGAGAACTGTGGGTGCCAGAGGAGGTGACATCCACACAGAGAAGGCACCCCAACAACCCGCCAGCCCTCAGCACCAGGACACGGAGGTGCTGGGCAACAGGGTGGGTCCCACGGGTACTAAGCACCACAGCACTTTGGACGTGAGCACATCTGGCCGTGCCAGCTCCAAACGGACTCAACGCCGTGGCCCGTGCCGTGGGGAGACCGGGCCGGCCTGCTCCCCGCTGCACACCAGCGCCCACAGGCCACGGAAGCCCCCGGCGGGTGCCCGCCCCGACAGCTGGTGCGAAGGGCACCTGCCGGGGCGGCTCCTGTGGCCTTTGGGGCCGGCTCACCAGCTGCGTCACCGGACAGAGATGGAAACCAGCGCACGGAACACAATGAACTACTCACTGAGACTGTGGCGGAACGTTGCTGGCAGCTGAGAACTAAGTTGTGCCCGTTACGAACAGCTCTGAAAACGTCTGGCCACATTCGGGGGCTCCGGACAGCTCTCTGCGGCCCCCGGGCGTCAGGCACAGAGGGTGCGGCGCCCCGTCCCCACGTCCGCAGGAGCCTGTGCGGTCGCTCGCCGGGGGACAGCCCGGGCTACACCTCGGGTGGGGCGGCGGCTACGCCAGCCCTGCCATCATCCGTAATGACAGTGTTTAAGCTGAGGGTGGGTTTATCCTTAATTCCTATTATTCTGACAGAGCTGGAAACCTGCCCCCTCAAAGAACGTTGATTTTCATCTTCATCTCTTGTTTTTCTAAGGAGCTGGAAGGAACACCTTCCCTTCTGGGACGCTGAAGAGGCCCTGTCAGCCTCATCGAGTGAGATGCTCTGGCAGGTGGCCTCAGCCATGTCCCCAGGCCACACCAGGCTGCCCAAGAGCTCAGCTCAAGGACCCCCAAGGCCACCCTCCGCACAGAGAGGGACACACGCTGCTGAGTGGCCTGGTCACACCCCAATGAGCTCACACAGGCCAGAAAGCCCCTCCTGGAACCTTCGGTCTGTCTGGGGGCCCCGTCCACCTGAGATCAGGGTTCAGGGGCTGCTCTGGGCTCCAGCGCCCACAGGTGCGACAGGCGTTCGGCCAGGGCGGAGAGCAGGTGGCATCTCTCACTGTCCCCCAGCTTTGCTGGGGGGCAGCCCCCGTGAAGGCCCACCCCGCCCAGAGCTCAGGACCACCAGCCTCTGCTGAGTTCAGCTGCATGATGTGTCTTCCTCCGCCAAGGCCGCACCGAGGGATGGACAGACAGACAGGACGCCTGTCTGTGGAGATGTCCGCGGGGAAGTGCTTAGTAGGCCAGCAGGGACCCCCGGTCCCAACAGTGTGAACAAGGCGAGTTTGACCACTTCGCCATGCTGCCTGGTGCGCAAAGGCCACGCCTGTCACGTTCCAGCCCCGGTGGTCCCAGCAGCTTCAGTGTCCACAGCAGGGCACGTGGTGCCTGAGGAACATGTGACCATATTAGAGGCCATGTGACGCCCACGTTACCAGAATTTGGGATGTTAGAAGGTTAGAAGCAATTCACTATAGTGCTTTCCCTATGATCAGGAACAAATTTAAAACAACGCCATGAGCCCTGGCTGGTGGCGCAGTGGATAAGGCGCCGGCCTACGAACCCAAAGGTCGCTGGTTCAATTCCCAGCCAGGGCACATAACCAGGCTGCGAGCCAGGTCTCCAGCTAGAGGCAGGTGAAAGGCAACCACACATGGATGTCTCTCTCCCTCTCTGCCTCTCTCTCTCTGAAAATAATAAATAAAAAATCTTGGAAAAAAATAAAACAATGCCATGTGTAATAGTGACAGAACTATAAACACGTGTAGGGCACGTCTGACCAAGTGTCTGAGACACGGACGCACTGAGGGTGACTCAACGCTGCTGGGGAGACAGCGGCAGAGCCCCTCAGGGGCTGGTCCTCAGAGTCCAAGTGCTCGAAAACCTGCCGGCCAGTGAGCTGCCCCGAGGGAAGGGTGTCCCCATAGCTGAGGGTGTGCGTGGCCTTCCTGCCACCTGGGAAGGACCCGCGTGCTGCCGCCTTTCCTGGGGGCAAGTGTCATGATTTCCATGTTTCACTTAAAAAGAGAAAAGTGGGTCTCCAGTCAGGTCTGTGGCTGGAGGCAGGTAAAAGGCAACCATACGTGGATATCTCTCTCCCTCTGCCTCTCTCCCTTCCCCTCTTTCTAAAAATAATGAAATAAAATTTTGGGGGGAAAAAAAAGAGAAAAGTGACCGGAAACAGAGAGCTCCGGGGATCTGTGAGCAGGTCCCCACACCCCCAGCCCCGGGTATCGGCCGGCAGGAGTCACAGGCACGGAAAACAGGCTTTTCTTCACCGACACGGACTCTGCCCGCTGCACCCGGGGCCAGCGGGTGGGGGGCAGGAGAGGGAGCAGAGGTAACCGCTTCCCCGCGGAAAAGTGGGGGAGGTGGCAAGGTTCGAGAATGCAGGGTCTGGGCGGGGAAACAGCTTTTCCTACCAGGGCAGGGGCGAAGGAGAAGCAGGAAAACCCCGAGCTTCCCACCTAAGTCCATCTACCTAACAGCGCTGTGGCCCTGAAGTCCGGAGCGCAAGCCCAGGTGTGAACACAAACCAAACCCTCCGCACCTCCTCACAAGAGCCGCGGGCTTCCGGAGAGCACCCACGGCCCGCACGCTTGGAAAAGCTTATCCATCGGGGTGAGCGCCACGCTGCACCCGCCCGCACGCCACGGGGCCAAGGCACCTCAGCCCGCAGCAGCGGCCCCGCCAAAGCGCTGGACCCCCAACCCCAGGGGGTGCGCCCCATCCCCAGCCACCCCTGAAACGCAGAAGCAGACCACTCCAGCGCACTCAGAAAGCGAGGGGACAAAGGGTGCTACCCAGCCCCCCTTTCCTCCGGGGGACCCCTCCCAGGCACAGTCTCATCCTGGATGTCCGTATTTTTTGCTACAAAACCACCTGCCATTTCCAGCAAAAGGAGGGGCCATATCCCTGCCACCCGCACCCCCAAAATCCCACAGACAACGCAGCTGAGGATTTCATTTTAACCTGCACGCAAGGACGAACAGGGGCGAAGGGCCGGGGCGGAGGGCCGGGGGTGAACCCTGCAGAAGGAGGGAGCCATGGGCTCTCGGGGCCTTTTCTGAAAGACGCATTCCTGCCGCAACCTGGGGAGGGCGAGGACAGATCTGCCAGGCGTGTCACGGGGGACCACGGACGAAAGGCAGACCGTGCGCGGACGCCACCACGTGGCCTGTGGCGTCCTGACCAGCTGTGGCCTGTGGGTACTGACCGACTGTGGCCTGTGGGGTCCTGACCAGCTGTGGCCTGTGGGGTCCTGACCAGCTGTGGCCTGTGGGGTCCTGACCAGCTGTGGCCTGTGGGTACTGACCGACTGTGGCCTGTGGGGTCCTGACCGGCTGTGGCCTGTGGGGTCCTGACCAGCTGTGGCCTGTGGGGTCCTGACCAGCTGTGGCCTGTGGGTACTGACCGACTGTGGCCTGTGGGGTCCTGACCAGCTGTGGCGACAGAGGTGGCGGTGGCCTGTCCCAGGCGAGCAGACCCCAGGCTGCGGGCACAGAGGACAGCAACGACCAGAGGGCGGCACCTCCCTTCCTAACACCTTCCTCCTAAAGGCGAGCAGCCTGTTTCCCTCTCGCTCCTTTAAGGCCTGACCTTCCAGAGAAGTTTCCGGGTCACAGCAAATGAGGCAGGTCGGTGCAGATGCCCCACGTACCCCTGCCTCTCCCCCTGTCTGTCACAGGTGTGAACAGACCTGCACAGGAGGCCCACAGCGCACAGGGGCTCACCTGTCCACCCTGCGGGCTTGGACAAGGGTATAAAGACACGTACCCACCGCTGCCGCGCCAGGCAGAGCGGTCCCCACCCTGAACGAACCCTGCGTCAGCCTCGTCACCCCTCGCCCATCCCTGGACACCCCTGAACTCTTCGCTCTCACTGCCTGTTGGCCTTGTCCGAGTCACAGAGTTGGAGTCACACTGAAGCCTTCGCACATGGGGCTTCTGGCTAACAGGCACATGAGGTGCCCCCGCTCTTTTCATGGCTTCCTGTCCCCCTGGGCCAGTCTGAGCGGGACCCTCAGAGTCCCTTAAAGTGACACAGGAAGGAACAAACACATGCCCACCTGCCCGCCACGTGCCGCTGGCGCGGAAGGATGGAGGGGCTGTGAGGCGGCCCCCGCGGGCACCTTCAGGAGACAGTGGCGGGCGCTGCACACGTGGTGACTGGAGCTCCTGGGCATCAGTCAGGTACGACTTGCAGCTACTTCACGACTGACAAAGGGCTCCCATGAGCTCGGCTGCTTCCTGACACATCCGGGGTGCACCCAGCAGAGGGAGAAGCCATGACAAGGAAACCTGGGATGGGAACGGCAGCCCTCCCTGCGCCTGGCCATGTGGGGAAGTGACAGCACTGTCCCCTTCAGAGCCACCTCCCAGCCCCTTGCTCCCAGTGCGCCCAAAGTGCATTCACACAGACGTGCACACACAGGTACACACACGTGCACAGATGCCCATGTCCACGTGTTCCCTTTCTGAGGCCCAGGCGGACGTCACTGGTTTTGGCACGGGATGCATGCTCTTGCCCCACAACCTGGACACCGGTGACCAAGAGGCAGCAAATACCCTGAAGGTAAAACACGCAGCCCGAGCAGGCAGAGGGAGGGGGGGCAGGCGGGCGACACTACAAGAGATGATCAAAACGATGGGGAAAAATCAATGACATGATGGGCCGGTTCTGTGTGGAGTCCAGTCAGCAGAACGCCAGCAAAAGGGACACGGAGAGGAGGGAGGCCAGGCTCCCAGCACCAGGGACGAGGCGGAGGCCGTCACCTCCCGCCTGCCGGCGTCACAGCACTGCCAACAGGGGTGCCCGCAACTTTGACAAGAGGGGAAACCAACCAGTCCCTCAAAGGGCACAACCCCTTGCAACCCACCCCCTGGAATGAGTCATCTGAACAGCCCTGTGACGATGGAGGAGGCGGCATCATCCTGAAACTCACACTTTCACAGCAAAGGGGGCTCCGGGCCCAAATGGCTGCACCGGAGGATGCCGAGCAAGGTTTAAAGAATGAACACCAGTTCCATACGGTACCTTCCTTCCACGAAACAGAACCGGAGGGCGCGCTCCCCAATCTGCGCGATGCTACAGGTGGGACACCGATACTAACACCCGGTGAGGGGAGCGCAGGACATCAGCAGCTACAATGGAAAAACATATGGGAAGAAGGGTACCCCGGAACCACACGGGGCTTACCCCCAGGACTGCAAGGCTGGTCCGACCTTTTAAAACACCGATCGAGGTGGAACAATGCGTGGACAGGCTACGGGGAAAACCACGTCATCCTATTACTGATGCAGGTGAAAGGAATGGAAACATCAGTGGTTTGTTTTCAGAGTAGGGCAGCCTATGGGACCCGTGCGGAATGACTGGGAGCTCGTGGGCACAAGCAGTGTCACCCACTGCCCCGCCGCGAAACGTCTGGGTCCTTTTTGCCAGCATTCTGTTGGTTTTCTTTCCCACAAAATGCCAGGGCTGGAGGGCCCCCTGAGGACGCAGGGCAGCAGAGAGGGAAACGGGAGTTAAGGTTGGAGGCTTCCCACCAAAGTCCCCGGGACAAAGAGCTGGGGGACTAGCCAACCACGTTCTGGACACAACCAGGAAGGCTGTACCCCTCACAGTGCTCAGCCAGCGAGGAACTGGGGTGGGGGGACCTGTGTATCAGGAGACAGAAGTGTCCCTGCCTCCCTGTTGCTGGACTTTTGTCTCCAAGTCCATTTCTTGAGTCTTGGACGGATGAGGATATTTCTCACACAGGAAAACCATTTCACAAAATCCACCATCCATCCAGGACAAAATCCCTCCCAGACACAGGAGGGGGGGAACCCCCTGAATCTGATGAAGAGCGTTTACGAAAAAGCACCCGCTGACGTTATCCCAAAGGGGGCAGGGTTGGCGCCTTCCCTCCGTGCCCGGGAACCAGGCCAGCGCGTCCTCTCGCCACCCCTGCTTAGCCGCTGAGATCTTCTTGTTCTAGGGGACGCAAAGGTCCCCAAACTGACTGCTGACCACTGTCCAGGCCTGCGAACACCCTAAAAAACAGTCCCCGCCTGGTACACTTTCCATGGGTGAATGGTACAGCGGGTGAAACGCATCTCAATAGTTAAAAATAAAATAAAAGCAGCGACTGGCTGGTAGGGAACGTGGAACGCACCCATTTTCAAGGGATCTTCACCGTCTCCCCCCAGAGAACAAGGAAATTATTGGACGATTTAAAAAGTTGGCCTCCCGCTGCCTGTTTCTATTTTTGGGAGACTCGTCCTGCCCAGGAGACTGAAGGCATAATTGTGAAGTGCTTTGAAACAGTTCTGTCCCCCTAAGGAAACGCCCCAGGCACTGAGTGGCCCCCAAGTCCTGGGCAGGGAGCCAGGAGCCTGAGGCCAGGCCTGGAGCCCGGAACCCGGACAGACCCAGCCTGCCCCACCTGGGGCCTTTTCTGGAAGGTGCCCTGTGGCAGGAGCCGGCAGTCGCAGCCTGGCTCCCGCCCTGCCCGCCACCTCCGGAGGCCTGCATTCCAGCCTGTTCTGCAAAAGGGAAGGAAGGGGAAGGAAGGGGAAGGAAGGGGCCTGGTGTCCCCTGCTGATCGTGCCCACGTGGGTGCCCCGTGCAGGCCCCCACACACGAAGGAGGAGGAGGGAATACCTGCCCCTCCTCTCGTCCTGAGGGGAAGCAGCAGTTCAGACAAAAGCTGGTTCCCAAGTGTTCGCAGCAGTGCCAGTTCGGGGGTCAGGCTGAGAAAACAACCAAGGTCCACGGATGGGTGACGGGCGTGCAACATGGGGACCCTCCACACTGTGGAATATTACTCAGCCCCGAAAAAGGAGCAGAGCCTGGCACACACGGCTACCCCTGGAGGAACCTCGATGACATTCCGTTCAGAATTCTACTGAACGGAAGTCAGACACGAAAGCCACATGTTGGACTTGCCGCTCCTAAGAAATGTCCTGAATACGTGAATCCAGAACGCAGAGCAGGCGTTGTCAGGGTCTGGAAGGCAGCGGCACGGGGGGTGACTGCTGACGGGTCGGGGGGGTCTTTGCGGGGGAGGAAAACTGGAATGTTTGGAAGGAGACAGAGGTGGTGGCTGCACAACAGTGACCTCAATGCCACCAGAGTGTACCCTTCAAAACGGTTCGGTTAGGGGAGAATTTCACCTCCATAGTAATAAAAGACCCTCTGATTCTAAACAGCTCCCCGGGGCTCAGAATCCACTCCACGCGGGGTGGGGGCAGGGAATCTCAGGCCTCCAGCCCGTCACAGGCAACGTCCTGAAGCCACATTCACAGCCCTCGCTGACTGAGCAGCACAGCCAGGACCGCCGTGGGGCCCGGGTCCCCGCTCCGCCTCCCCCGCCAGCCTCCCGCAGAGCGGGCGGGCCTGTGGGCCTGGGCCCCACGCGGGCTCTTTGGCGTCCGGTTCCGTTCCTGCTGGGGGCAGCAGGACAGGCTGGAAGGAGCAGGGTCACAGCTACTCAGCAACAAGGTCAAAGTCGGAAGGCGGCCTGTGGGCTGAACCAGGCCCTGGAGAAGGGAAGGATGGAAAGCCACCTGGCGCTGTGTCCACGAGGCCCAGGGGCAGTGAGTGACAGGGGAGCCCCGGGGGGGAAGACACAGGTGTCCTCTCTCTGGGGTGGTGGCGTCCCAGGAACAGCCCCATCTGGGCAAGTCCCCTCCAATGACCCCGCCCCTGGTCACGTGAAGGAACCTAAAAAACAGGCAGAACATGGGAGCCGGCTGTCTCTCGCTGTCCTTGGGTCCCGACCACTAAGTGACCACGCTGGGCTAGCCCGCCAGGTGACGGGGCAGATGGGACAGCCCCTGCCCTGACCACCCAGACAGGCGAACTCAGCAGCCCCCAAGAACTGCCCAGCAGAGCCCACTCAGATGGCCAGGGGCTGGGCAGGGACCGGCCAGGGACCGTCCGCAGGTCCACTCTGGCCCACAGCGTGTTGTGGAAATAAAGGTGCATTGGAACCTGGCCGTGGCCACCCACTTCCGCTGCTTTTGGGACGCAGAGGCCGAGCTGAGAACAGGCTGCACAGCACGCAGGCGCCCAACGCCCCCCGTGCGGCCCCGGGGTAAACTCTCGGTGGGAGGGGTTCGTGACACAGACAGGCCCAATGACACCCGTCGATCTAAGAGGTACGCGTGAGGCGGAGTCGCCATCGCCACCCTCCAGCTCAGGGAACTGGGGTCCCAGCAGGGAGGGACCAGCAATACCCAAGGTCGCCCAGGCGCCGGGGATTTTGGCCTGGTGGGTCCACCGCGGGCGCCCCACCTCCGTCCCACGGCTTCCCAGAAGAGCCCCTCCGGGTGACCGAGGGATACCCCAGCCCCGCAGCGGCCCCGCCTCCTCCCTCGTCAATAAAAGATGGGGGATAAACTTTCAAATGAACAAAAGCACATCACATCAGCAGCACCCGCCTGAGGGCCAAGCCGCCCCACGGACCAGCATGCTCCACTGCCCCCAGCAGCCACCTGGAGCCCAGGGGTGGCAGGGTGGGGTGCAAGCCCACCCGCTGGGAGCCCCACATGGGACACGCCTGGTGAGGCGCAGCCTGGCGCCGACTCAAGACATGAGTGCTCCAGACAGATGCGGCACGGCCGGCCGGCACGGGCGGCAGCCGGAGCAGGTGACGGGCCGGGCGCTTCTTGGCCTCGGCTTCATGTCACCAGATGCTCCCCGCCACGCTGCACACGTCATCACTGCATGTAAGGGTGGATGGGCTGCTGCTCAGAGAGGTCAGCTGGCCCACCCAAGGCCACACAGCAGCCGTCCTGTGGCCCCCTCGCCCTGCCAGGCAGTGGAGGGCAGGGGTGACCCC
The DNA here is from genome assembly GCA_004026585.1 of Noctilio leporinus. NCBI lineage: Eukaryota > Metazoa > Chordata > Mammalia > Chiroptera > Noctilionidae > Noctilio > Noctilio leporinus. Next base: position 11,170 of record PVIW01005160.1, read on the forward strand.
GTCACACACCACAGGGGTCAGGTTTGTGAGCCTGCGAGAGGTCCTGCCTAGAGGACCGTTTGCAGATGCTCTGCAGGGGCCCTGCTCGCCGGGGGTGAGGGGCGCCCCTTGAGGGGAGCCGGACCGGATGCTCACGTCCCTCCTGAGTCTGAGACCCGGTGGAATCACACAGCACCCCAGCTGGCTCAGCTGCCCCCCCGGGGAAGTGGACGTGAAACGCCCCCTCCTAGAGAGGTCGCGGGTGGGAGTGGGTGCGCACCAGTGAGGTCTGGAGGGAAAAGGCGGACAGCAGCAAGAGCCATGCCTAAGCCGGCCGGCCTGAGGCCACGGCCCCTGACTTCCCGTGACGGCACCCTCCCCTGAAAACATGGAACGGCAGTTCAGTTATCCGGGCAACACTCACTAAGCCTTTCCACAAAACACCAGGACGGGGCTGGTCAGATGGTCTGTCACCTCGGAGGTATTTCCTTGCCCTGGGGAAAGCAGGAACCCCGCCCCAGGCCACTGACCCCGCACCAGCCACGTGTTCCGTGTCCTGGGGGGCCCACCAGGTGTTTCGGGCGACCAACACCTGAGGTTCTGTACGGGGGAGCTGGGTAATGGAGTTATGCCACCCGGACACTCCGGCTGAGACGGGTTTCCAGCGGGACGCACCCGGGCAGGCACCGCAGAGGGGCTCCTGTCCCTCAGCTCCAAGTCTCTTCCCTGCAGGAGCAGGAGGGAGGCTGGAGCCTGCAGTGGTCACAGCTGACACCCCAGGTGGGGCGCAGTCCCCAGGTCAGAGAGACCTGAGGCGGGAGGGGCCCCCAGGACTGTGTGCTGTGGGTGCGGGGAGGGCCAGGTCCAGCCCTTTGAGAGAACGTGGAGCCTCCAGAAGGCACGAGGCCCTGGCCAGGGTCCTGGTGGGTCTCAGGATGACTGCCCAGCCTGGGTCAGGCCATCTCCCTGTCCCTGCGGCCTGTGTGGGTTCAGTAGACGCTCAGCCTCAGCCAAGCCATCGGGGGGACAGCAGCGGGGCAACAAGGGAGCAGCCTGGGGAGCGAGGGCCGGGCTGGGGGCCAGAAACCGTGAGGCAGGGTCCAGCCGCCTGGAAGTGCCGCTGCTGTGAACGGTGCCCCGGACGGCCATGGGATTCCCGCACGCGGCAGTTTTACAAAGCAAAAGAAAAAGAAGCAGCTGCCAGAAATACGCACTACGTAGTTTATGGAACCCAGTCCATGCAAGATGCCGTCCTTTCCAGCTGGGGCCCTCGCCACATTCCCGGTGCCCAGCGGCCACCACCCCGAGTGGCACCTCCGCAGAGCCGCTCAGCGCCGGCCCGGGTCCCACATCAGGGGAAGCAGCTGCCCAGATGCGGAAAACGAGGCGCCCCACTCAGCCCCTCAGGGTCCCGGCCTCGGTGCCTTGGGCTGACCAACTGCCCCGACCCGGAATGGGGTGACCTGCAAAGTGGCCGTGTGCAGCCTCACGGAGAGAGTCCGACCAAGGCCAACGCTTATTTTTCAGGGACCGCAAACACGCGGTGTGGACTTCAAGCTGCGGTCAAGACAGCAACGGGACAGGGAGACAGTCCAGCCAGGAGCCTGGGAGCTGGACCTGTGACAGGTGACAGAGGGCAGGGGCTGGGGCAGGTCTTCTGTGCAGACAGAGACAGTCCAACCCCAACTCTGCACAAGCCTGGGGGGGAACTAATTGCAGGAGTCTTAGAAACACAAATGAAGAAAGAAAACAAAACATTAAAAAGATTAGAAGAGGACAGAGGAACGTCTTGTGCCAACAGGGGAGGGTAATCCGAAAAACAAACCTCATGCGGAAAAGAACTATTAGCCGGACCACTTCTGAATGACGGACAGACAGCCACGTCCTGCCAGGAACGGGGAAAGGCGCCCCACCAGGTCAGCGTCGGGACCGGCACGTAGGAAAAGCGCCTACGATCAGCAAGCGCCCGACCAGCGCCCACCCTGACGACCACGGAAACCAGGAAGCCCGGGAAATGGAAGCCGAGTGGCTGGAGAAGCATGGGGGGCAGTGGTCTCCCTGAATCAGAGGAAACGCAGGTTCAGGCCAGAGGCTCTGCCCACCCGTTGGACTGGCCTGAACCACACTCCGCACCCAGGACCCAGGGTCCCAGCAGACCTGCGCACCGGATCCAACAGCCCTGCCTCCCCGCATGGGTCAACAACACATCGTACAGCGAGCCCGCGTTCAAGGCCCTGAGGCCACCAGAAAGCCCAGGTGCTTCAGGAGCTGCGGTTTGCAAGTGACAGTCCCTCCTCTGTTTCTCTCCGGTCTGGTGCCTTCCTCGACCTGGCCCTGCTGTCCAGCGTGTCCTCCTGGGGGATGGGGGGGACCTGGGATGTGGGAGGCATCCTGCTCCCCAAGTTCCCAACAAACAGGGCCACCCTGCTCCATCCTCACATCCAAAAGGAAGGTGGGCCTCTCTCCGTGGGAAGAACGCTGGGAACCCCTGTCTTGGAGCCCCCAGGTGAGGTGGGCTGGTCACAGCTTTCCCAGGGCCCTTCTGAAAATGGGCTGGAAGAGGCACGTGCCCACCCACGCTGGCAGGAGCCCCATTGCAGCACCGAATGGTGGGAGCCCCGTCACAGCAGCCCAGGGCCCAGGACGGAGGCCGGACACACGGAACACGGTCCATCCGCACAGTGGACTGTCCCTCAGCCCTAAGAAGGGAGCACATCTGACACCCACCACAACATGCAGCACCTTGAGGACACTGAAAACAAAGATGCCACTCACAGAAAGACGCTGATCCCTAGAGCCTGCAGATTCAGAGACAAAGCCGAGTGAAACGGGTGGGGTGGGGCCAAGGGTGGCGCAGGCCCTGGTCCCCACGGAGGGCCCTGCGCCCACCCGGTCCTCACACAGCGCCATGCGCACTGCTCATGGTCAGCCCAGGGCACAGTTTCCACCTGGGGCTCTTCCCCCAACCTGCGGAACACACCCCAACACCGGCAGGAGCTGCGCTTCCCTGAATGGCCGGGACATCCCCCGATGCGATGGGAAGGTCTCCCCTCATTCAGAGATGGAGACTGGAGAGCAGCCAGGAGGCCCCTGGAATCCCAGCCCGGCCCAGGGCCCTTCAGAGCAAACCAAGACCCCCAAGGGGACTTGAACCGCGGAACCCAACACGCAACGCGCCGCTGTGCTCAGCCTGCAGGCTGGCCAACCAGGCAGCGGGCGGGGGCCGGTGCAGCCAAAGGACAAAATGCTCTCAGGCAGGCGTGCAGTGACGCGCCCGGTGATGACAGTCACCCCAGGGACGTCTTCAGTCCACAAGCCTCGACCCCGGCTTCAGGGGACGGGAGGGGGGCGGTGCAGGTGGCAGCAGGGCCCCTTGTCTGCAAGGTGTTCGGGCTTATTTTATTATTATTATTTTTTAATCCTCACCCAGGGATGTGTTTATTGATTTTTTTAGAGAAAGGAAAGGGGAGAGAGAGGTTAATTGGTTGCATCCGCCCGCACCCCTTGGGGCCCTGAGCCCAGGCCAGCAAGGCTGCTGCTCCCACACGGGGGAGGGGGACACCAGTGGCCTGGGGACAAGCACTGGCCTGGGGTTTTCTGGGCTTCGAGCCATCTCCTCTCAGTCCTCCCCTGCAGCCCCCCGAAACAACCTCCACCCCCCGATAGTGGGGGGCCCTCCCAGCACCACACCCAGGCGGACTGAGAACCGAGCCAGCAGGCTGGGGTGTCGCCCTCCAGCCGATTCAAAACCAAACACGTGGCCTCCCTCCACCGCGCACTGGGGTACCAGGAACATCCCTTCATTGCATGTTGGGGTAACAGACATCCATTCACCACGGGCTGGGCTGTGCCAAGGGAACACCCAGGTGGCCCCTCTGCAGCTGCCCCAGGAGTGCTGCTCTCCAGCCAAATGCTCTGCTCAGCCAACACGCACCGGGTGCCCCTCAGGACCCCAGATACAGGGAGATGCAGGACGCCCCCATTCCTGGGGGACCTGCCCGCTGGGGAAGAGGTGGGCAAGCGGGGCGGAGGCAGCAGGAGCCACGCCACGGTGGGCTGGTGGGCCAGTGGGCCGGTGGGCTGTTGGGCCAGTGGGCCAGGTACAGGATGATGGGAACCTGTGACTCACGGAAATCAAGATGATGGGGGGACAGGAGTGGGTGTGCCCCGTGACACCAGAAGGGCCCCCTCCCCAGCTCCCTCTCCCCAGGGAAGGGGTCCCCAGCTGCACTTCCAGAAGATTCACACTCACTGCCCACCCCCCAGGCCAGCCTTCAGCTCCACCCTGGTGCGGCCCTCGCCCTGGACCCCAGGCCTCCCGGCCCCGAGGCCCGTCCTGCCCTCCCCGGGGAGACAGACCTCGGTTTTCCATCACAGCCCCTGGAAAGCACCGGACCAGCCCCAGTCCAGCTGCTGGCCACTCCCCACCCCACCCAGGAATCCACCTGGTTCCAATATGTCCTGCGAGGCTGGAGCAGGAAGTGGGGACTCACGGGGCAGGACACCCCATCCACCCTAAGGGCACGATAGAATCCTGCCCACTTCTCCCTGCTCCCCTGCAGGCCCTCAGCCAAGGGTACAGGCACCCCGGCATCAGCTCCGGCAGAAAGGCCTGGGGTGTCCCTTTCCCAGCTGCCCCTCCCGGCTTCACGCACCAAAGGCCTTCCTGAAGCCTTGGGGACGGGCGCACGCCCCAGTGATGGTGATGGGCTCCCCCATACGAAAGAGGGGGCTCACTCACCTCCAGCTGTGATGGAAACTGCTAGTCACACCTCCTTTTTCCTTTTCTACAACTCCCTAGGCTTCCCCAGGCCGGCTTTCTGCGGTTTTAAGTGCTTAGTGACTTGAGGGCACCAGCAACGGTTTTGAAAGTTAATTTATGTGTATCTGCCCAGCAGGAAAGTGTCAGGCTGATTAATAAAAGACAGTTAATACAGGAGCAGGAGCGTGAAGGTCCATCTAGACATTGGAGGGAGGACTGAGCAGGGAGCACCGCCGGGTGTCTCTCCAGGACACGGGGTGGCAGGTCAGCACCGCCCAGTCTGCGTGCAGTGGGCACGTTCGGGTGAGGCAACAGGTGCTTTAATTAACAGCTTGTTTCTAGTGTATTTTTCTGTCACCGTTTATCCCTCTTCTACCTCCTTCGCCTGCACCCAGCCCTCTCCACCGTCCCCCTCCCCTGCGATCACCACCCCCTGGCCAGGAGTCCTTATCCTTTCACAGGCAACGGTTACTTTAAATGTCAATATTTGTCCCTCAAACGAGACCCTGCATCCTTCACAAATATTTAAACCGACGGAGAACCACTTAGTCACCGACCTAAAAATGCACAAGGACTCCAGGAAGACGGGGGCTGTTGGAACTGGGAGAATATCTGGATTTTTCCTATGAAATGGGGCCAGAAACCTGGGAGAGGACGCTTTTCTGAAACACTACCTTGTTAGGGGGCTGAGGGGCAGAGGGAAACTTTTTCAGAGGCCGTCCCGCCCCACACAGCCACGCAGGGGCGCCACGGTGACCCCCGGGGCACCTCCCAGCCCTCCTTCCCCTGGGGCCCCAGTCCCCCACAGAGTGAGCCCCGGGCCTCCGGGGGGCGCGCCCCCCGCAGGGAGCCCCAGCCCACCTCATCAGAGCTGGGGGCTGGCGGTCAGGAGCCCCTTGCCGAGGCCGTCTTCTGGAACGCACAGCTTGGCCATCAGGTGCACGTGGACTGGTGCACCGAGCCACCCCAGGACAACTGTCAGCACCGTCCTGGTCCATCACGGGCTCTGGTCCTGTCCCCTCCCTGAGCAGCCAACACCCAGCAGCCCGGAGCATCCAGGGCCTCCTTCTCCAGGAGGGACCGGGCCGCTGCTGGCCCATCCCCCACCCCACCCACCCATCAAGAGGGACCCCAGCGGCTGTCCCTCAGGCCTGGCTCTGTCCCCCTCTGGGAGGACTGGAAATCCCCCGACTGGCGGAAAGGCTCACACCACACCCATCTCTGTCGCCTAAAACCAACCCTGGCCACACGCTGACACTCAATAGCTGCTTCAAAACATGACAAACTTGCTTTCCAAGAAATAAACGGTTCCTCCTCAAGAAGTCTGATCAGAAACCCGGGTTCGCGTCCCCTGGCTGTAGGTAGCTCTTTTTCACACCTCAGAACAAGACAAGCCCTTTCTAACAGGCGGAGCCTGTGCGGTGGGGTCGGGCCCAAGGCAGCGGGGGTCCCTGTCATGACTGCAATGGCAATGGAGGAGGAAGTGGACCCTTCGACCCTTCCTGCTTGGTCCAACCACACAGACCAATCTCTTTGTGGGGTTTGACACCTCCTCCCCCTGCACCTCCTCCTTCCCAGGCTGGGTTGGGGACCCTTTCTGTGCCCTACAGCACCCAGGGGTCACCTCTGTCACCGCCCTGTCCCATTGCAAGCTAATTGGCCGTCCCCTTCTTCCCTCCCCACTGGCCCAGAAATTCCTGGGGCACCTGTGCCGGCTCCTGGCCCTGCCCCAGCAGCAGGCCCACTGGGGAGATCATTTCTCTGCACAGTGCAGAGAAGAGCCCGCATTCCTGAAATGACCGCAGAGGAGGGCGGGCGCCTCACTCGGGACCCACAGGCCTCTTCTCTGACTCGGGACAGCTTGCAGGGGTGGGGTGGCCCCACGGCCCTCACTTCAGCAAGTGCCCGGCACGGCCTAGGCTCCGAAGATGGGAAAAGCTAGCTCTTGCTTGGGGAGCTTTCCACCCCACCCCCTGCAAACGGCCTCCAGTCAAAGAAGAGGATCCAGTAAATTAGCCTGAGGTCACTTGTCCCCTCCTGGGAGCTTCGGACAAGGTGAAGGTTCGTTTCTGCTGGCTGTGCTGGCCTGGGGCTGCCAGGCTGCAGAATCACAGCCTCGGGGAGCACTGGGCCTTCAGTGACCAAGCAGATGGCCAGGGAGGGGACTGGGCAGGGGACCAGGCAGGGGACCGGGCAGGAGACCGGGGTTCCAAGGGAAAGTGAGTTCGGAGCTCAGGGCCTGGGACCCAGACAGGACCTCCCCCCAGGTCCCTCTGCAGCAGCTCCCACACCGAACCCCACTTGGGAAAAGTCCCCATTGCTCACTGATAGGAAAGGGACCCCAGCCCTGAATCCGTTAGGCCTCTTGTGAATTTGGAAATAAAGCAAGTAAGGTAAAGAAAAGTTTCTCTATGAAAACCAGTTTGCTCGCGTTTCCTGTGTGTTAGTCAACTCCCGGCCTTTCTTTTAGCTTCAAGCTTTTACCTCCATGCATTTCCCATCCCTGACGAGAAAAATGCAAGGCCACCTCAGACGGCCTTTCCCTTCCTCCTGGTGGTGCCCCCACACCTGACCCCGCCTCCAGGGTCCAGGCACCTCCAGGGAGGGAGGGACCCCCCAGGCCTGGACCAAGTCATCCACAGGGTGACGGCTGGGTGCCAGTGGGGGGTGGGGCTTCAATACAACCCCACGCACTTGCTGAATGAATGAATGAATAAATGGAGGAAGGAACACTCCCCTGACCGTCCTTGACTGTGAACCAGCTTTCTAAAGCCAGTTGTCCCTGGAGCCAGAAGACACAAAGCTGCCCCCTCCCCACCCCACCCAGATGGGACTGAATTTGTTCAGGATGTCAGGTGCCCGCTGGGACCCAACTGCTTGGGACTTTCCACCGTTGAGAAGTCACAGCCTCTATCCAAGGTGCCCTAAGAAGCCACCTTCCCACCCAATCCTTCCAGGAAAACCAGAAAAACCTCAGCACAAAGCAGGGCGGGGGGGTGGCCTTAAAACTGTGCCACCAGGTGTCCAGCCGCCAGGAAGACACCTACTTGCTATTAAGACAGGGTCCCCTGCAGGACCCTGAAGGAGGCTGGCTGCTGGGCTCCACCATGAACCCCTCCTGCAGGGGCCACACCAGCTTTGCCCCTAAGTCACCACAGAGTCCCACTGGGCAGGGGTTCCAGGCAGACAAGGTCTAACTGTCTAGCCAAAGGAGCCCAGTTGTCACCCACAGCTGTCCCCAGGGTCTGGTCCCACATCCAGAGAGCTGGAGCTAGGGGGAGCAGGTCCCCCTAACTCCTAGTTAAGGGGGACAGAGGGGCTCTCTCTAGGCAGTCAGCAAAGTCCAGGGCCAGGCCCAGGCAGCTCCAGCCCCCGTGAGCCACAGACCAGGACTTGTGACATTACCTCCCTGCTTCTCGGAGCTTACTTTAATTAGCGATTGACCTCATTAATTCTAACTTGAGTTTCAAACAAAAAGAGGTCACGGAACTATTCAATTTACTACCTCGAGTTTCCAGTGGAAACCACTTCATTTTCCAACGGTCTCCTAGGACTCCCAGGACGGTGCCCACAGCTGTCGGCCTCCGACGCCCCAAGTCCAGCGGCCTGAGCTCCCAATTGAGGGGTGCAGCTGCGTCTTCTCAGATCCTCCGCCCAGGGTCCGATTCCAAGCTCAGCCGGGAAAGGCCGCGGTGGCTGGCACCGGCCTCCCCCCAACTCCGCGGGGCCGCCTCCAGCCCCACTGGGAACGCAAACCTCGCGCGGCCTCCGCGCAGACCCACCGGGGGATCAGCCCACAGGCGGCCGCACCCTCCGAACTCGGGCGGCGAGGCCCTTGGCTGGGGTCGCACCTGCTAGCGGGGTCCAGCGGCGCCCAGCTCAGGCGCAAGGGTGCGGTGGGCGTCTCCGGGCGCGCCCCGCTCCGCGGCCGCCCTGCGGAGGTGCCGGGCTGCGGGAGAAGGGATGCCCGGGCGAAAGTTGCCAAGGGAAACTTGAGCAACTCGAGCGCGCCGGTGCCAGCCTCCTGCATAATTCAGGGGCAGCGGCGGCAGGACGCGGGGGCGCTCGCCTGCACCCGCCGGGACTCCCACCCAGGCTGGGGCGAGCGGCCGGCTGGGACTCTGGGTGACGCTGGGGACCCGGCCTGGCACCCCAGGCCTGCACCCCGGTACTCGGGCCCTGGCCTTCCGGGCCCGATGCACCAGTCGCGCGAACCTGGACAGGGGCTCTGGACGCTGGTGGGAGGCGAGATGACCGCGGCGCCAGTCCCCTCCCCGCGCGCCCCCTGGCGGCCCCGAGCCCGCTCCTCGGCCGGACACGCCAGCCCAGGTCACCGGTCCGCTAGCGCAGACCGAGGGCAAACAGACCCCGGGCGGGGAGAAGGGGTGAAGGCGGCCCACCCGCGCTGCCCAGGGGGAGACGCAGGGCGCGCTAGCAGTGAGGGTCGTTCGCTCGGCGGGGACAAAGGGGGTGGCTCTGCGCTCTGAGACCAAGCCACTTCCAAAGCCTCTTTCTTAAACCAGCCCTAAACCAGAAGAAAGCGGGGAATGGGGGCGGGTGGGCGGGTTCTCTACAGAGAAGCGCCCTCCAGCCGACGCGCGGAACCCCCTCTCCACCCTCCACCCCAGACTCTGTGGGTCCGGGACTGCGCTTACCCGATACTTGGGGCTCCCGGCGTCCAAACGCACCCAAAACGCAACCAGCGAGCAGCGTCCGGCGCCCGGGGGCTACCCACCGTCCTTCCCAGCCCGCGCTGGGCGCCCCAGCCACCGCCCCCCGCGTCCCCGGCCACCGCCTTACCTGGTGCCGGGCCTGTGCCCGAGCCCAGCGAGTCGCGGCAGGTTGGAGCCCCCGGGAGGAGGGCGGGCAGCGTCCACGCGCACCTGGCCCGGCCGCGGGGACCCGAGCGGCGCCGCGCCCAGCCGGGCTGCAGCGCGGGAGCCGCGGCCGCTCCGCCGCTCAGGTGTCGGGGGTGGGGGAGGGGACCGCGCGGCCCCGCCCCGCGCCGCTGCGGGAGGCCGGGAGCTGCGCTCCGGGCGGCCGGGCTGCCCCTCCTCTCGGCCCCTCGCGGGCGCCGGCGGCCGGGGAGGGTGGGGGAGGGGCCTCTCGCCAGCAACGGCGCGCGCGGCCCTGGATCCGCGCGGGCGACCGGCGAGGGTCTCCGGAGCGAGACCGCGGACGCGCCCCACCTGCCCCACCTGCTCGGGCCCGCGGCGGCGGCTCTGGAGCGGCGGGCGGGTCTGTTGTGGCAACCAGGGTGCTGCTGGCGCCCAGGGCCGCCCCGCCCCGCCCCGCCCCGCCCCGCCCCCTCCGCGCCGCCCCCCTCCCCGGAAGGAGCCCGGCGCAGCCCCAAGTCCCTGGTTTTGTGGAGCCCGGTGTCTCCCCGCGGTGACAGGACGCGGCCGGCTCCGGCCCGGGCAGTTTACCTTACCGGGCGTCGGACCCGGGCCGCTGCGGGTCCGCAGGTGCGCACCCCACAACTTCGCGCCCCGGCGCTGCGCCGCCCGCGGCCCCCGGCCCGCCTTCCACCTGGCGCCTCTGCCCTCGAAGGGGGGGCGGGCGGCGGAACAAAAGCCAACCGCTCAGGTGAAGCCAGGAGACCAGAAGCGCCCTCCGGAGACCCCGGGATCCCGTCCGGGACTCGGAGGTCCCTAAGTTTGCCGGGACCCCCGGGGCTGCGCCCGACCCGGGCGCCCAGCGGGGCGCTGAGACTGGGCGGGTTCGCTCCCCCGCCGCTCGCAGGGCAGAGCCCGGGGAGCTCCAGCCCGCGCGAGCTGGGCGTCTCCGAGGGACCCACGCCGGTTTCTGGGCCCGCGTTTGCCGGGGTCCCGGACCCGGAGGTCGGAATCGGGGGAGGGGCGCGCGCGGCCGGCCACTTCCAGGACCCGCAGGAGCCTTCCCGTCCGCCAGTCCCCGCCGGGGCTCCCGTGGAAAAGAAACCATACACACAATGGAGGGTATCTACCATTGTGCACATTATATACACAATGTTCATATGTATTTTACACATACTTTTAAGTCAATCTCACAGGACACGCCTGAGAGAGTTGCACGGGCCGGTGACTTCAACATACCAAAGGCAAAGTTAAATATTTGCTCTAGATACTTTTTTCCCTACTTGCGTAATTGTCCCACATCGAAGAGCCCTTAGATTAAAAAGGGGGGGGTGGGTGAGTTTGGGGCCTGAATGTTTCAGGACGAGCCTGGAGAGTGAACACCGCAGCTCCAGGGAGAAATCCAGAGGCGAACTGCCTCTCCTCTGTGTCCTCAAGCGGAAGACTTAATAAAATATTTGTTGAATGAATGAAGGAGGCAATTAATCAAATCATAATCATCCTTGGGGCGAGGAAGGACACTGGGCAGGATTCTGCAGGCAGGATTCCTTCAGCAGGGGCCTGGGGTTCCTCAGTGGGGGATCCCAGATATGGCTTGGAGTTGGGGGGGCGTTCACCTTCCTTGACTCCCCTCAGCCCCTCCCCCGGGGCGCCAAATAAATCCGTTGTGTCATCTGAACTCAAGTGGTGTGTCTGCCACAAACCCCGAATTCAAAGATAAGTCCCTAAGGCACGGCCGGCCTGCCCCCAGGTTCCCAGGTCGCCCCCCCAGACACCCCTTCCCAGATTTCTAGAAACACCCTCGCATGCAGCCAGGGAGGCAGCTGTGGGAACTTGGCCCAGGGCACCTGGCTGCTGCCCCTGCAGATGTCAAATGTCAGCCGTGGTGCTGTGTCCTCCAGAAATGCTTCCCTGCTCGCCGGCCTCCAGCCGCCCGTCCCTGCAGGGGACGCCCCTGGGCCACCCTCCAGCCCAACAACAGCGCTCTGTGCCAGCCCCATCTTTGCGCCTTTCAAGGACTGGAGGGTCCTGCTTCCGCCCTGTCTCTCTGTGCCGCAGCGGCGTCCAGCTCGGCCTTCCAGCCTCTAAACCCCCAGCGAGGGGGTCGGAGAACAGGCAGCTGAGCCTCGCTCCTAAGGCCCTGAGGTCTGTGGGCTCCTGGGAGCTGTGGCCCCAGCGCACCCCCAGTTGTCCCTGCCGGTGTGCGGGCCTTGGACGGGCACCGAGGCCCTGGCATGGGAGACCTTGGTCCTAGGGGCCAGAGCGGCCCCGAGATGGAGCCCCTTGGGTTAGTTTCAGCTGAGGAAATGGACGCTGCTCCCTCCGGCCTCGCCCTTTCAGGACTGCCTGCTCGGGCTTCCTCACGCTGCCTTTTCCGGGGCGGGTGTCCGAATGGACCTGCAGAAGGACAGACGTTCTGTCTGACCGGCCGCTTTCTTCTGTAAAACCCGGAGCATTGGGCTGCCAGTCACGGTGTTGACGGGTGGCCCACAGACACCCCGGGACTTCCCAGAGAGGGAACTGTCTTCCAGAAAGCTAGAAACAGCGACATCGCGACACAACTGATCCCCTGTCCTGGGAAAAACGTGTGACTGAGGTGAACCCAAACGCTCCCTGCCGGGAGCACAGTCCTTGTCCGTCTCTGGACGGCAGCTCCTGGGTCTGGGGCCTCGCAGGCCGCGCTTTTGGGGAGAAAGGGTCTTAGGCTGCCCAGGTGGAACGACCTAACCATCCCCTCAGCGGACAGTTGGGAAACTGAGGTGCCAAGAGGCCTGGGACCTGCCCAAGGCCACGAGGCCAGAGCCAGGGAAGGGCAGGGGTGACAGGGGTGCACAGGCAAGGGAGGTAAAGGTGGGTGCTCTGCCCCGTTTGCAGTCCCTGCCGGATCCTCAGGCCTTTGCAGTTCCCTCCTGCGGGTTTCCCACTGCAGCAGCAGGCCGGCTGACCCCAAGCGCCCCAGGCACCCGGTATTGGGCTCAGGACAACTTCCGGCTGGGTCGTGTGGGCCGGTGGTCAGCACCCCCCACTCTCAGCAGTCCCTCTGCTCCCCCGTGGGTGGGCATCCCATGTTGCTGGTCTGTAGCTTGATAGAAGTTTCAGGACCCTCCGTGCATTTTCCACAGATTCCTTTCCCGTGAATTGGTTCTGCAGAACCTCCTGGGGCTTGTACCTGAACGTGGGAGCTGGGAGCACGGAGGGGAGGCTGCTCCCACTGGACCCGGCAGTGATCAGAGGGGCAGAAACTGGTCCTGGGGGTCAGATGGGGGGCAGGAGGGGAGCAGGGGAGGGGCAGGGGCCTGTAGGCTCCTCCCGGAGGCCGCCCCAGGAAGCAGCCCTCCTTCAGGCCTCCCCAGGGGCACAGGACGGGGGACTGAGGGTCCTCAAGCGAACTTTCAACTTTCCTACTGTGGGACGTGTTTTGGTTTCGGGGTGTCCAGCTTGCAAACGCCACAGTCCTTGAGCAAGTCCCGTTCACTGAAGTCCTTGCAATCCCGAAGCTGGACAGGGCTCTTCATTTCAACTTGGCATGTCGTTGAAGGAATGAACATGCAGAGAAATAAACAGCACAGAGACTTACATCTAGAACATACATAAGATTCATTAAAAAAAAAAAAAAAGACAAACCAATAAAAAGAAACGGGCAAAAGACTTGGACGGACCCCCCTAGAGAGGGGACCGAAGTGGCCTGTGAGCCAATGAAGAGGGGCTCAGTTTTATTAATCGACAGAGATGCGCAAAGTAAACCCCCAGAGCTGCCATGTGACCCTGGCCCCGGGGCTGCGCGTCGGTCTCCCTTGGACGGTCACGTTCTCTCGCCCCTGGGCTCAGCGCTTACGCAGAACCTGCTGTCTGGGCGACCCCAGTTGCTTCTGGTGAGGGACGGGGTGCAGGAGGGAAGGAGGGACAGGGAGGGAGAGAGGCGAGGGGGAACGCCGTCTATCGTAAACATGCTTTTTAAGAGGCTGTGTTTGAAAATCGGACCATTCAATGAATTCGGTTGCAACACGGGCTTCGCGCATTTGGAAAACTAGCGCTAAATCCTAGCCCGCTCCTCGTCACCAAAGAAACGGCAGCGGGAGTAAAGACGTACCCACGAAACGCGACGTCAGACCAAGTGAGCGAAAAGCCCCCAGTCACTACGCTCAGCATCTTGGGTGCGGCCTGGCTGGATGGACGGACCAGAGATTCCACAGGGAGCAGCTGTCTGCACACACCTGGGCCCGGGGTGACAGCAGCCAGGACAGGAAGGGTGAAGAGGCAGAGGACAGGTTTAAAGCTATGCATTCAAAAGTTCAGCCCTGGCTGACCAGCTCAGTGGACTGAGCGCCGCCCTGCGCATTGAAAGGTCACCGGTTCGATTCCCAGTCAGGGCACATGCCTGGGTTGCAGGCCGGGTCTCCAGTTACGGGGCACGTGAGAGGCAGCCAATTGATGTTTCCCTGGCACATCGATGTTTCTCTCCTCCTCTTTCTCCGTCTCTCTAAAAATAAATCTAAAAAAAGAAAACCGTTTAAAATAAAAAATAAATAGTTGATACTTGCTCTAAATGTGCAAAGGGTCTTTCCCAAGTAAGCATCTATTCGGGAAGCAATAAAAGTCATCAAAACCCCGAGTTGAAAAATGAGTACAGGACAGAAAAATGATTTTAAAATATTAAAAAGGGGTCATTGTTTCAACGAAAGGTGCTGGATTCACGGAGTAAGCATCCACGGGGGTTACAATGAGCCTTACCAGGGAGCAGGAATGAGTTCACAAGATGGAAACCTATCCCGGGAGAACCTCACAGTAAGGTTTTCGGTGCTGGGCGACCGGCATCTGTAACACTGTCTCTTTGAAGGCGGTGTCCCCTGCAGCCCTGGCTGGTGGCTCAGTGGATAAGGTGCCGACCTGTGAACCCAAAGGTCTCTGGTTCGATTCCCAGCCAGGGCACATGACCAGGTTGCCAGCCAGGTCTCCAGCCAGGTCCATAGCTGGAGGCAGGTGAAAGGCAACCATACATGGATGTTTCTTTCCCTCTCTGCCTCTTTCCCTTCCCCTCTGTCTAAGGATAATAAATAAAATCTTTAAAAAAAGAAAGAAAGAAAGAAAGAAGGCTGTGTCCCCTGGCGATACCTCATGACGTCATGCACCTAAGGATCTGTTTAACCCCGTATTTATCCAAGAGAAACCAAAGGCTGTGGTCATGGTGAAACCTGTTCTGACTGTTGGCAGCGACTCCCTAGACCCCCTCCTTCTCCAGACGCCTCACAGCTTCCTTCCTTCGTGTGCCTGGTGGCCCCCGTGCCCCCTGCTAGGCTGGTATGTGAATCCTGTCCCTCCCTCCGATACTCGATAGATACTCGATACTTGTTAGGAACGTCCCACAGCCCCTGCCCCTCACCTGCCTCTGTTGTACAGAGGGCTGGGCCAGCTCTGGGCGACATTCCTCCTGGATCAGGTCCATGTGCCTCCTGAGGTCCCCAGAGGCCCTGCCTCCCCCCCAGCCTGGATCCTCAGCCCCACTCCCTAGCGGCCCCCACGGGCTCTCCCTTCGGCGGACCTGCCTGTGGGACTCTGCTCCTGCCTCTGTCCTCACCCCAGTTAAGATGGACCCTCCAGTCCCCAGAGACCCTGCTCTCCTGCCACGGGGCAGGGCCTCCTAGGGGAGGCGGCCTTTCCTGCGGCCTCTGCCCTGCCGCGTGGTAGTGCAGGCAACGCGGGCTGGGCCCGGTCCCGGATGGGTCTACAGCAGGCCCCACACCCAGAGGGAGGAGGAGGTGGAGGAACGGGGCCCCTCCTGGTGGGCGGTGGCAGGTTCAGAGGCTGGGGACCCTCGAAGACAAGATGAGGAAGTTCCCCCACTGCCCTGTCTTCAAAGTGTACACAGAGGTTGGAACGCCGTTCAGTCACTCACCCTACGCAGTGTCCTCAGCGCCACCCACGCTCCCGGGTCTGCGACCTTGGCCAGCTCCCACCTCCAGGGACAGGGAGGGCTGAGGAGCCCCTGACTGCCCGGGGCAGCTGTCACCCCAGCTTGAAGGTCAAGGATGCCGAGGCCCCTGGGTGACCTCATCCAGGACTGGGTGTCTGAATTCATTTCATGTGGGACACGTGGTCACGCTGCTCCGGGGACCACAGCGTGCCGGACACAGGAGGACACAGCCGGGGGTCACACACACGCTCCTGCTCACCTGGCTCAAAGTCACAGGCTGAAAAGGGCAAACTTCCAGGACAAGGAGGACATTACCTGCAGGAGCGGAGCCCGAGGGGCCCATCCGCCGCCACAGGGGCCGGTGACCCCGTCTTACAGCCACTCGAGAAGCACGAGGGGGCTGCGGCCACCCACCCTCCGCAGGCGACAGATCGGTTTTAAAACCTGAGTTGATGATGGGTACCGGCGATGAATCCGCCCCGCGGCCGCTGACTGGGGCGCAGACGGACCCATTTGGTCAGGTTCCCACTTCCGAAGAGGCCTCTTCCCCAGCCCGAGTGAGGAGATGCATTCTGAAGTGAATAGGTAATTTAACAGTCCAGTGAAAATGTCGACCGTAAATTACCTGACCTTCTCGGGCAAGACCCTGGAAGAAGCCGTTCCGCCTTCTTGGCTGGCGGCGGGGAGCAGAGGTCGGCGAGGTGCCGCTCCCCCCAGGTGCCACTGCGGGGGCTGGAGCCAAGTGTCCCCCTTCACCAGCCGCGGCAGGGTCCCGGCGTGGACCCCACGCGCCGCAGGGACCGCCGGACGTTTGCTGCCACGGTGTCCGGCTTCTTTTCCTGAACGGTCGTGGAATCACTATGGCAGCGTTATTTATGTTCCCTGCCAAGTCGGGCACTGAACATCAGAAGCACGAGGACCCCCTCAGGAGGACCGACGCCCCCTCACCGCAGCCCCCTTTTGGTTCCCCGCACACCTCTGAGTCGGGGAGGCCTGCACGTGGGAAGGAGGGCTGAGCAGCTTCGGATTCCAGAATTTCTCCCACGTATTAGGGACGATGGCAGCTGGACCTCAAACCCACCCCCACGAGCGCAAGGGGGCATGGCTGTCCCCTGCCCGGCCAGACGGGCCGATGGAGGGTCGACCTCACGAGGCTGAAACGTGGCGAGCGGCGGGCTGGGTAGGTGGGCTGGGCTGGCAGCGGGACAGCTGAGTCACCGGGCCCGGAGCCCTGGTTCCTGCGGAGCGGCTCTGTGATGCTGGGGGGCTGACCTGGGCCCGCTGCGCCCCAGATTCCTTGTTGGTCGAGCAAGGCTGACAATAGCACGCCTGTCGGTGGGCTTTATGGCAGGAGATGAAACCACTCGCAGAACACGCTCCGCACCGAGCCGGCCCCGCGGTGGGTGCTCTGTGATGTGTGCTGCCGTCGCTGTGGTGACCAGTGGAGAGGATGGAAGAAGTGTCACCAAGAAACGAAGGCCTGAGGTGGGGACATTCGATCTGCAGCCCCCCGCCCGGTGCAGCCCACTCTCGTGAGCCCACAAGTGTGAGTGGCACATGCAAAAATCACCGAGGACTTATTTTAAAGCAAATTCCAGGGTCCTGAGAACACAGAAATTTTTTACGGTAGTAAAATTACTTGATTTTTAAATTAAATTTTCAATTACAATCGGCTTTGTTCCAATGAGAGTGAAAGCCAACCCTCCCTTTCTTGCTGATGTCCCTGCCCTGGCCAGATGTCCTCAGGACAGGCTGATTTATACGGCCTGGACCGGGGGTCCCTCTTGGCGCCTGAGCACCGGGTACCCCCCTTCTCAGGCCCAGCGAGCGGCGCTGTCCCCCTGGCTCTGCGCCTTCCCGAGGGATCCGGTCTGAGAGTGTTGAGGGCCGTGCTGTGGCCTTAGCGAACCTCTGCTGCACCATTTGCTGGGCAGAGGACAGAAAGTCAGGTGGGGCCTCTGGGGAGGCGCGCCCGCCGCCTGGGTGCACCCCGGGACCCCAGATCTGGCTCACCCAGGAACTCGCTGGAGCATGCCTGGCTGGAGAGTGTCCGGCGGAGGGGAAACCGGTGGACACCGCAGCAGAGGGGCCCCGGGCTGGCCCAGAGGCAGCAGGAGCGGTTAGGGCCTCCAACACCTACAGGGTGGGCGCCTGAGAACAGAAAAGGTGGTTTCAGCCCCTCTCAGCCCACCTAGAGGTGGCCTCCCCCCTCCGTTAGCCATGGCCAAGCTCTCACTAAACAGCCTTTGTGCTCTAGACCTGGGCGCGGACGGTAATTGGCTCAGTCATAACCTAATTACCCATGCCCATAACAAAGAGTTCCAACCAGTGTCTCTCCTGTGATGCTTCCTCCTCAGCTCCTTCCTCCAGGGTCTTTAAAGCCAGAGCTACGGAGCGTTCACGTGCCGGACCAGAGGAGCCGGCCGGGTGGGGCTGTGGGGTGAAGCCCTGTCCTTGGACCGAAAGGTTGAGGGTTCGATTCCTGGTGCTGGCATGTACCTGGGTTGCGGGCGCGACCCTTGCCCGGGTGCGTGCCGGAGGCGACTGACCAACGTCTCCCTCTCTCTCTCTTCCTCCCTTCCTCTCACTCTCTGGTCAATAAACATCCGCTCGGGCGAAGATTAAGGGGAAGAAAGAGCCAAGAGGTCCCCACCTTTGGCTGCTGGGAAAGGCGCAAAGGATGAAGGAGAAAAATATTGCGTCGGGTAAGTCACGGACGCGATAAAGATGCAAAACCGTTGTGTGGGGGGTGGATTATTTGAATCACAACTAGGTACAGCTTGCTTCCGTACCTGGATTTTTGTCATCTTGTTTCTGATTCCACAAGGAGAGCTCAGGTCGCGCTACAGCCTTGCCCAGGGACCAGCTTTCCGATGCCCCATGTGCCGTTAAAAATAGCAGATTCAACAGAAGGTGGCATGTGAAACAGCCCAAGTAGCTGGGCCTTCTGAGGGGCTGGGAGGCCCCTTCGGGTCCGTGAGGCAGGGCCGCCCGGGGTGCAAAGGGGTGGTGGGCGGGGTGGCCTCCAGCATCAGGACCGAAATGCTGCCCCGCTCAGAACCCCACTCGCCCCTGGAGGCTTCGTTTCAGCCCTCCAGTTGCTCTTTTTAAAGTCTGACCTTCCTCTCTGAGTCTTGGGATTAATAACCACGAAAACTGCACATTGTCCCTAAGGTGCTCCTGATACGGCACGAGGTGGGCTGAGGGCCAGGCCGACGGCATCTACTGACACAGCCGACGGTGGTCCACTGCAGCCGGGCGTCCGTACACCCGTCCTGCCGCACGGCTGGGGGCGGGAGTGCAGAGCACCGTGGCTGAGGAAGGGACCGGCCTGCCGGGCCGGGTGGCCTGCGGGGCAGCTGTGAGCTGGACAGCAGGTCTCGGGATGGGGAGGGAGTGGGCCACTGCAAGGGGCTGGACGTTACCCTGTAATGACAGGCTCCCCCAGGGAGGTCTCTGCATCCTCCCACACCCCGAGGTGCGGCCGGGTGACTCCTGGGCGGCGCTCCTCCGCAGGCCTCCAAAACTGCCTTTGAAGGAAGAGGGGGCAAGGGGAGCCCCAGCGCGCGGTGCCTCTGTACCTGCTGCTGCTCCTGCCTCACCAAGTGCCAGGTGGCCTTGCCAACCCCCACAGGGACCGGCAGGAGGACTGAAAGGGACTGGGAGGCATCCGTATGTTTGTAGTAAGGCCATGGTCACGGGGAAATGCCAGAGCCACTTCCCTAGGGACTGCACCTTCAGCGGGAACGTTCTCTTCCTCAGAGCACACGGTCCGCTCCCCTCCCGTGTCCACAGGAAGGGGTCGCTACAGCCACATGGGCACCCACACTCCCAAAATGTGGCCTCGGAGTGCACAGCCTTGGCTGGCTTGGTCTTGGAGTCAGACATGCCTGAACTTGAGTTCCACCTTCTATCTCCCCGTCGTGTGAGTTTGGACGAGTACACCTATCTAAGCCTCAGTTTTCCTATCTATGAAATGGGAATGATAATGACAAAGGTCTCACCTGGTGGTGGGGAGAACGAAATAAGATCATTTATCTTCAGTGTTGCTGAGACGTGCTGCTATTGGCTGGGACAGCTGCTGGGATAGGCAGTTTAACTTACTTTCTGCTCCGACGCTCACCGTTCATTGGAAAGTCAACAGGAGCAGGAGCTGAAGGACCACCATGCGGAGGACAAAGCGCCCAGCTGAGCCCTGGCCAGGGCTCCATCCATCGGAACATCTCCCGTGCCCAGAAGGTCATGGCTCAAGTCCCAGTCAGGGCACCTGCCCAGGTGGCAGGTGCGATCCCTGGTCAGGGCGTGTCCAGAAGGCAACCAGTCCATGTTTCCATATCTCTCACATCAATCTCTCTCTCAAAAGCAATGAAAACAAATACCCACCCAAGTGCTGGCTGTCCAATGCTCCTGTCCATTCCACACTCAGTGGGTCCCAGCTCCCTGTTCCTTTCTTCCCCTCCAGGGCACCTGAGGGAATTATTGTTCAGCAAACGGTCCCTCAGGCTGCAGGGTGTGTCTCTGCCCCGTTGGACGTGCTGGCCCTGATCACCGGACCTGGGTGAGACCAACCCAGGTCTCGCTATGAGCCAGGCAGGGACCCGCCACCTCCGCTCCTGACGTCCCCCCGGGAGAGCACCTGGCCCGCAACGTCAGCCCCAGAACAAGACCTGGAGCTCCTCCGACCCCATCACGGACCCCGGAGAGGATCCCAGCCCGTGGAGCCCATGGGGTGGCGGAGCCCCGGTCAGCCTGCCGCCCTCTGGGCAAGAAACTCGGCTGGGGTCGGAAAGCCACAAAGATTTCCACATGCAAAGCTGCGTAGCACATGTAGGTTGTGAAAAGGCCTGGAGCCCTGGCCCTGACTCAGCGTTAACCACGGGAAGTTACCCACGCCGAACGAGGTCTCCAGTCGGCTGTGGCCTGAAACATGGCTAGTCTGGAATATTTCTGCTTTTCTACATTTGGTCATTACTCCCCACGCTTGCGTGCATACATGAGCAGATCGAGTCACCGGTGAAAATACATACTGAAAAGGTCAACCGCACTTGCCTCCCGAGGTTGCGAATTACGGGTGAACCTTTCCAAATCGTGTCCTGCCGTCCTTGTAAATGACGAAATGACTGCACAAATGTGGAAAGAAATCCAAACATTACAAAAGAGGGAGCGCCAACGGAGAAAGCGTTGCTGCTACTCTGACCCTTGGCCTCACTCCCGAGGTCATGGTTTCTGGGTGTCAATTTGCAAATGTCCCCTCAGGACCCTTCGGGTCAAAAACGATCGTGGAACCAGTCCCTGAGTGAGCACCCGTCCTGATCTGAAATAACATTACCCAGGACTAACGCTGGAGGAACTGCCCGGGATTCCTCTCTCGTTAAGGTCACAGATTCAAGTTTAATCACCGCATTTCTAGAAACAAGAAAAACAAAGCCTTTGTCCCTGCGTGTGTACCTAGTCTCAAGGTGTGTCTCCAGCTCTGGAGAAAAAGAAAGCTCACTTCTCCCAAGGAGACCGGGTGATCGGTCCCATCACGGGATCAACCTCTAAACCTTTCTCCAAGGGTGTTAAAGGCAGGAAAATATTTCATCAAGACCTGGGTGGTTCTTCAGGCCACGTCGGGATGAGAAATACTTTGGTTTTCATGGGATTTGAAGCAGGGCGTGCAGCCATGTGAACGGGAAGAAAATTAAACTTGTCCAAAGTGCAGTGTGGGTTCGTTGCTATGATGCACACTGCGTGGGTACAGCGGGGTGGGGGGGCAGGGGGTGAAACGGAAACTTGCAGGAGATCAGGGTGTGAAGCCTCCACAGGGCGACTGACGCAGGGGAGGCGGGTTCCCGGGAAGGCGTGAGCTCTTTTCCAGCTCGATGTCCCATCTGGTTTGACAAGGGTCATGATGTGGCCCGAGCTGGGGTCGGGGAGGCCCAGGCTCTGGGGCACCTGGTCTCAACCTCCCAGGGGGTCAAAGGTAAGGGGGTGGGGGTCCAGCTGGGGTGGTTTGCTACGGTCTGCACGGGCCCCTGCCTGCCAAGGAGGCAAACTCTTCCCTGCCCACCTCATGGTGTTTTTCTGCACAGCCCACCCTCTTCTGCCGGCCGCCGGGTGCCGCCCCTGCAGGTGAACGGGGAGCAGAGCATGGTTCATGCACCATCCTCGCCAGGGCAGCCACTCAGGAATGCGGGGTGGGGCTGGGGGAGCACCCACAACCCGGGTCACCTCACAGTAACAGCGCTGAGTGAGGGGCCGATCGGAAAGCACAAGCCCGGACTGTGCGGTTCTCGTGTAGTTACATGAAAGTCTACAAATTGCCAGCAAAATCCCTCGTGACAGAAAACAGGCCGGTGCCTGGGGTCAGGTTATAGGAGAAAGAGGGGCCACACAGAGACGTGAGGGAACCTGGGGTGAAGGACGTGTCCCCCGTCTCGACCGCGACGGCAGTTTCATGGGCACCCACGCATGGCTCCCAAGTGGGGGTGATTCGCCCTTGGAATTGTCACATCCGGGGGTGCTGCTGATACCCAGCCGGCAGAAGCTGGGTGATGCCCAGGGACCTGTAACAAGCAGGACGACCTGCCCCGTGACAACAAATTCTGCAGCCCACAACTGTCCACGGGCTGAGGCCGAAAGCTTGGGGTGTGGACGGGCCAAAAGCTACCCACCCCTGCTGCTCCAGTGTGGACCGTGGACGCCCTGAAGTTGTAAATCGTGTCATTGTGGCCCGGGTGCTTGCCGGCTGCATGGCGGTGGGCAGGTAGCCTCACCCCTCCCAGCCTGTTTCCACCCTGGACACGCGGGGGCCGGTGTACGTTCTCCCTGCTCGTGCAGCAGAGGCGGGACCCAGGGCGTGAGCGCTTGCCCCTCCCAGGCCCCGTGGCCCTGACCTCAGCTCTCAGGCGAGGAATTTGATCAATCATCCTGGGAAAACACACTTGAATGGCACACGCATCCTTAGAGAGCCCCAGGGACCCCGTCCGACGACCCCCGATGTTTGAGGTTGGGGTGCCGGGCCTGGGAACAGGGGCCCCGTTGGGGTGGGCCGGGGACAAGCAAACAGGGACTGGAAGTCACTTCCACGGTGCGTAGTAGGACGAGGGGGATGACACTGAGGCCTGGCGCCCCGTCTGACCCCACCAGGAAGCAGGACTTTGATAGGATTCCTGTAAAGAGATATACATTTTGTTGTTGGCCAGAGTGATCATTCACTGGGCATCAGCCATCAAATCACCCAAGAAAATGGAAGGAGCGCAAAGGTCTGAAAGCCCAGCCAGCGCCCGGGGCAGCCGTGGTCCCCAGCTCCGTGCCACGTGCCTGGTGGGAGAGGCCACGGGAGGGTGGGTGTGCTCCCCGCCCCA
This sequence comes from Noctilio leporinus, assembly GCA_004026585.1. Lineage (NCBI taxonomy): Eukaryota > Metazoa > Chordata > Mammalia > Chiroptera > Noctilionidae > Noctilio > Noctilio leporinus. The sequence goes on from PVIW01005160.1 coordinate 34,006, forward strand.
CTGGAACACCCTGGGCACCCGTGCGCCGCCGACCACGCTCTGCTGCCCCTGGGGTGACAATGGGATGGGCTGGACTGCCCCAGCCCAGCCTCAATGGCCCTTTGTCCGCCCAGGAGGAAGCCGGTGAGAAACAGAGGTGGCTTGGCAGCCGGAACACAACACCTTTGTCTTCATGCAGCGCCAGGACCTTCCGGAATCCAGCGGCCCTGGAGCCAGGGGCTGCCTCCCACTGTGACAGCCGCTGCCTCTGGCCCCTGGGTCCAGTGCACTGAGGGCAGCCTGTGCCGAGGACTGAGGACATAGCTGGTCGCCCTGCTCCTCTCAGGGCCCCTGAGCACCTCCTCCGGGGATGGGAGTGGACCCAGAGACCCCCGAGAGCTCCAGGACCCCCACCCCGCTGGCACAGGGAGGCCGTTTGGGTCCATAGGGTGAGGAGACAGAAGCTCCGCTGCTGATCACACCCCATCCCGCCCGCAGAGTAAATATCCCTCAAGTTTCCCGGAGTGGGAAGCACCTGGGGGTTCGCACCCCAGCCCCCACCCGATGCCCCGGGGGCCCCGAGCACACTCCGCAGGGGCTTCTCCTGGCCAATCCCAGCCCTGTGGAGGGACAGCGTCCCCTGCTGTCCTGGGGCAGTGTCCCCTGCAGGCAGACAGGCGGGGTGACGTCCCCGGGGTGCCACACGTGCCCCGGACGGCAGGGACTGCCTTCTCTGACAGGGTCCCTCTCCCCAGCTGGGCCCGGTGGGGCCGGATCTTGGCCACCTCAGGTTCAGGGCTTCTGCTTGCAGGCACGAGGCCGGCGCTGGTTGGTTGAAACTGGCGGACTCCACGGAACACGTGATCCCAAGTATCAGGCGAAAGGGGGCACCGCTGACGGCCGGTCGGCGTGCTGGAGAGAGGATGCGCCCGCTTCCCGGGGCCCCGCTCGCGGCTGGGGGCACCAGGCTTGTCTTGGACGAGAGGTGCCCTGGGAGCTGACGGGGTGCCAGCTGCCGGTGCAGAACAGGCCGGGCTGGTTGGGTGGGTTGGGCAGGGCGGCCTCCGGGAGAAGGGCGTTCATCCTCCATAATCCGCTTGTTTACACAACCAACAATGGGACAGGGCGGCACTGTTCGCAGGGGTGGCCCCCCCCGAGAGACCCCCTGGGCCGCGAGGTCTGCTCAGGAATGCACGGGGCCTGGGGTGCATGGCCTAGGAGCCGGATGTGGGGACCCCGCACAGCCGGGGATGTGGGACCCGCAGCTGCTGCAGACTCAGCAGCCAGCCATGTCGTCCCAGCTCCGGGGTCAGTGACATCACAGGGGCGACGGTCACGTTCAGGGCATCATGGCTGGGCCCCTGGAGGCCCCGGCTTGGTGAAACATTATTCTGGGCGAGAGTGAGGAGGGTGCCTCTGGTGGGACCAAGGGACTGGGCCAAGGAGGGGGTCCTCCCCAAGGGGCCAGGCCACGTCTGACCTGCTGTTCCCCACCTCTCCAAACAGACACGCTGTCCCCACGGAACACTAGCCGTCAGGGTCCCCGCCCCCGCCCCTGGCACCCACCGTGCATGGTGCGAGATTTCTGCCCAGTTCTGTCGGCTGGTTCCCTAACCCAGCACCACCGGCCGGACCCCGGACCACCTGCGTGCGCCCACCCTGCACAGACGGAGCTGGGCGACCCCAGGCACACCCTGCTGGGGGGTGGGCAGGACTTTCTTGGGTTGCTGGGTCACAGACCACATGGGCCTTCCCAGTCCTTCCAGACTGGCACCCTCTGGGGGCCCCTCCCTCGCCCCTCCGACCTGCGCTGCCTCTTCACTGGGAATTCCGTCAACTTCCGTCTCCCATGGCGGGTGGGTGTGAGCAGCGCCCACGGCTGGCGCAGGTCTCCCCTTCTGTTGCCCGCCTGGTCCCTGGGCTTTTCTTACGGGTTTGCCATCAGCCGCTGCAGCAGAACAAACCCGCTCTCTTCAGGAGCAGCAGGCTTCCGGCAGCAGGAGCCTTCCTTCCGCAAGTGGGCGAGGGTCGGTCCAGCCCTGGTGGTGCGGTGGCCCGCTGTCCCCCCTCCTCCACCCCGGCACCCCGGCACCCACGCCTGTCGCTGGAGCTGCTTCGCAAACCCTCAGGGCTTTCCAGAATGTTTTGAGCCTTGGATTTTGCTACTGGGAATGCGGATACTCGATGCCTTTTTAAAATGTTTAAAAAGCTTTTTATTTATTTATCTTTAGAGAGGGGCTGGCAGGCAGAGAGAGAGAGAAACGACCATGTGGGGTTGCCTCTGTCACTCCCCCAACTAGGGACCTGGCCCACACCCCAGGCCTGTGCCCTGACTGGGGCTCAAACTGGTGGCCCTTTGGTTCGCAGGTGGGCACTCAGTCCACGGAGCCGCCCCAGCCAGGGCTCCACGGCTTTGTTGTGATAGAGGCGCTGGGTGTAAAAAGGACAGGGGTACTCAACAGATAGCATCACAGTGTCTTCGTGTGCTTCTCCCCAGCAAGGCGTGTGTCCCACACCTCACACAGGCCCAGGCCCAGGGCAGGGGCTCCCTGGACACGTCACCCTGTGAGCCCGACCCTCACGTTGAAAGGTGACCAGGACTCACCGGCCTAACTACCCACAGCCATTGGGCTGTGCGATGCCCTTTCTCCCTGCCCTGGGGTTTGTCTGTCCTCAGGCTGGTGGGCCTGCGGGGAGGGGCTCCCTAAACTTCCATTTGCATTTTGAGAGGATGCTTCTGGAATGCATGGGGCTGGTTGGGAGCCACCCTTCTCTGTACAAATAACCGGGGTCATCCTGGAAAGTGGCCTCCACCCGACAGCACCCAGATGGACAGAAGCCCCGGCCGCTCGGGCCTCCCGTCTTGAGCGTCCCCTCACCACTCCAGGCGCTGAGGGACACTGTGGGACTGTGTCTCCGGCCCGTCACCTGGAGGGAGAGAAAATTGCAGAGCATTTCAGGGTCCCTTAAAAACTTTATGGATGGTCCGTATTTTTTCCTTTTCTTTAAATCTTGAACGGGGAGCATGAGCTCTGCCCTCTCACCTGGGTATTCAGTGCACAGTACAGGTCCCCGGTGGTTAGATCACACGCCTGTTCTACCCCGTGGGTGCTCATGGTCTGGCTGACTGTCACAAGGCCATAAAGCCACTCGGCTTGGAGTCGGGCCAGAGAGCTGTATCTGCGCCGGTCCCCTACGGTTTCCTCCCAGTCTCTGTGCCGGGAGGGGGTCCTGGTGGGCAACGTGGGGCTGGGTTCTTCCTCTGCTCTGACCACCTCGGTCTTTTCAGCGGCACATGCAGGCCTTTCCCGTGCACGAGGCCATCGGCACATCCGTGTCGCTACCTGCCGGGTTCGACCTATTTTCCGTTTGCTGCTCCCGGGTTTTGGTCTTCCCCATCCCCTAGGCATTTTCCGCTTTTTCGATTGTGTTTTTCATACGTGCTTTAGCGGTTGCTCTGGAGTTTATAATATTTGTTTTAAATGAATCCACGTTCACCTTCGAGCACACGGCAGCGCTTCGTGGGTAGTGGAGGCGCCAAAGGGGCGCATTTGTTGGTTTGTTTCTTCAACCAAGGATGAAGCTAAACACGTGACGGTCACCCAGAGGCGGCCGTGGGCCACGCAGGCTGCGAGTTTGGACAGATACGCACGTCATGTCTCCCTCGTGCTCGCCTCGCACGGAGCAGCTCCGTGGCCCTCAGATCCTCTGCGCTCCCCCTGCACCCCGGCACCCCCTCCCCACACAGCCACCGAGCCCCTCTCGGCCCCCTGGGTTCTGCCCCGCGCAGAGGGGGGCCGTGGAGCCGGCAGCCGCAGCCACGCGGGGAGAAATGACAACCCTGATGTGCGGGCTGGCTGGGAACAGGCCTGGAGCGGCATGGCGACCCCGAGGTCACCGAGCTGTGAGTCGGTGTCACGTGCGCCAGGCCACAGAGACCGGCCTGTCTGCCGCTGGCTGCCGCGGAGTCCGGAGCGATCGATTCGGGAAGCTGTGTCTGCTCCGGGCCTCGTTACCGGCTCTGCTCAGCCCCCTCCTGAGGGAGATGCTGGGCTGGAGGCTGGACCACGGGGCTGTGCTCAGCCTCCTGCCCCTGCCCCAGCCCCAGGCTGTCCCAGCAGGCCGCCAGGTCACGTGGCAATGCCTGGATGTCCCTGGGCGGGATGGGGCCGAGGCAAATGGCACAGGGACGTGCCCAAGGGAGCGGAGCCCACCTGCCAGAGGGGAGGAGGGGGCTGCTGGTGTCTGCCACCCAGGGGCCCTGAGACGGACGGCCCCCCAGCAGGCGGAGGCTCTGGGAGTTGGGACTCCAGCATATCTTGGCGGGGGACACAATTCCACCCATGACGCCCCACCCCCTGCCCTCGCCAACCTGGTGTCTGCCTCCCCCGAGGCGTGAGGGCAGAGTTCCATCCCGGGGACTCACGGAAGAGACCCCCGGACGACCGCCATGTACAGATAGCAGCAGAAGGAGGCAGGAACACCTGTAAACACAGCGTATCGGGCAGGTGGGGAGAGAAACGGGAGAGGGGTCAGCCCTCAGCTTCTCTCCGCTGGGAAGGACAGAGAGGGAGAGAAGGGCAAGGGGCAGGCCCGCCGCCCATGCCCGGCCACGGTTGGAGGACTATTAACGGTTGGGGAGCAGGAGAGGAGCCGATGGCCCTGTGGGCTGGGGGCTGAGTGGTGGTCCCGAGATGTGGCCCCTCCTGATGTCCGGAACTGGTGACTGACCTATTTCGGAAAGAGTCTGCAAACGTGATTGGATTAAGGATATTGAGAGGGACCATCCTGGATTACCTGGGGGATCCGGTGACTGTGTCTTTAACAGGATGAGGCAGAGGCAGGTAAGGGACACGGCAGACAGGGCCAGGCGACAGCAGAGGCAGGGATGGGGGTGCGCGTGAGGCCCCAGAAGCTGGGAGAAGCAGGCGGGATGGAGCGTCTCCCAGTGGGGGTGCGGCTGTCCGAGGTTCAGCACCGTTAACTACACACCGAGGCGCCCGCCCGCCCGAGGGGGCCCGAGCGGGTGTGGCCGCGCCGCCAGCTCCTCTGTGAGCCGACCGTCCAGAGGGAAGTGGACTGGCTGGTCCACCTGGTGACTTGCTTACTGGACGGTGGAGGCCGTGTGTGTCCTCAGTGCCCAGCAGACACAGCAGCTCTTTCCTCTGTGTCCGTGGATGACAGGCGTGTGAGGAGATGAAGGGGGGACCTAGGGGAGCTGTGGACCTAGGAGTCCCCTGGTGGGGACTGCTCCAGAGCCCTTTCTGCTTACACCTGGTGACAACAAGGATGTCCCTAGGTACTGAGCTCACCGGCGTGGGGGGTATGTAAGAGAGTTGGGAAACTCGGGGTTGCAGGTACGGTGGCCTGTCAGGTCTAGGCAAGTCTGGGAGTCCCCGGGGGGCACACGAGCCTGAATCCCTGGACACACACGTGCCCCAGGAGGAGGGCAGGCTGCTCTCCCCATACCAGCTCGGACTGTTGGGGGTGCACAGATCTCGTGCTGTGCAGACCCCTTCTCTGCGGCTGGTCTGTGTCACCCAGAGCCACACAGAAAACAGCTGAGCTCCCCTTCACCAAATGGATTTGGATAGTAGCTTCAGCCTCCGACGGCCAAGCCTGGCCCTTCGGGTCCCCTGGCCCGTACCTTCGGGCAACTCGGTGGCCTCAGCTGCCAGACAGAGCAAGTACGGACCTGCTCCTCTCTGCCTGGGGCAGGGGATGCCTTGCAGAGCTTCATGGGGGCCCCCACCCCCAGGCTGCTTCCACACCCAGCTTCACAGCGAGGCTGGGCATAGCCGGACCCATGTCCTTAGCCCGAGTGTCTGGACGAGGCACCAGGAATCCTGTGCCCAGATGGTGTCAGGGGATCCGCCTGGAAGCTCTGACTCTTAACCATGGGGTTAGGGTCCTGCTGGGACTGAGGTGTCCATCCTGCTCACTGTGAATGGTGGAGCCAACCTGGGACCCTATTCGTGCCCTCAATCTCAGCCTAGGACCCTTTGCTGACCCCCTTGCTGCCTAGGCCTTGGCACCCCATGACCAGACCCTGACTTCATCTGGGGGCAGACCCCACCTGCTTGGATCCCCCAGTAGGACCCAGACCACGTTTCTGAGCCTCTCTGTGGGCCAGGTGTGAAGTGCCGGGTGACTGTCCCTCGTTCCTGGGGCAGATATAGTGGCCTCCTGCCCCCGATCTGGGGTCCCCCTGGGGACAGGGCGCAGAGAGCTGCCCCTCCCCCACCCGGGCCCTGGAGCCCAGCAGGCCCTGGATTCGGTGGGCCCCCCTCCAGCCGTAATGCGGGCTCCTTACACCCCAACAGGGAGTCCACTGAAGCAACAGGACAGAAGAGGCTCCCCCTTTCCAGGCCTCACTGCCCTGCAGGGCCCGGGACAGGGGCCAGGCCTGATGGGCACCCTGCTCCCACCGGTCGTTGAGCCCCCGCTGTGGCCACAGCGGCACCAGGCAGCAGCCAGAGCTCCCGTAGACACGCCCCCTGCATTAAGGACATTAAAAGCATCTCGGCTTGATCCTGAAGACAGAGCCATGAAATTGCAGCCAAAATGAGATGGGAAGAAATGGGCCAGCGGTTCCCTCACCTCTAATCCTCTTATTCCAGCTCCATTTGGCGTCGGAACCCCACCGACGCGAACACTGCATTTTTCCAGGGGTTCAGAGGGGCCAGGCCCCGGGGAGGCGGCAGTGTCTTGAGGAAGCGTGTGCATAAATTTGCACACCCAATGTGTCTACTCCAGCTGATCATAAATTACACATTCAGCTCACGGCCGTTGGGTTTCGCCTTTCTGCATCCTTATATTCGCTTCCTCCAAATGACACGAATCCTGTGACCTGGCAGCTGGGCAGCATTATGCTGATGACCAGACTGGAAGCTGCAGGTGCCTGGGAAAGATGTCCCGTGTGCAAGGTGGGCAGGGGTCCAAACCCTGGCCCTTCACTCTGTTCCGCACCCCCTGCTCACCCTGGGTCCAGAGCTGGGCGAGTGGTCTCAGCACCAGGAGGGACTCAGGCTTGACTGTCCTCTCAGGGCCTTGATGGCCTCATCTGTGAAATGGGCATAGTTCCAACGTCTGCTTCCCTCCCGCCTCTCAGGTGGCACAGAAATCCCTGGGGTCATTGGTCAGGTTTCCATGGCCACCCTGGATTTCGATTTTCGGGGAAGGGATTTGAGACGAGCTAGGGTGTCAAGGCCTGGCCTGGGCCTCCGGGAGAGGCTTCTGGGAGAAGAGGCCCGATCAAGAGGCCGCTCTTGGAAGTGCTGATTCTAGAACGTTCCTCGGGGGTCTGCTGTTGCCACCAGCACAGCCGCCTCTCGACCAGTGAAGCCGGCGGCTGGAGTGCAGGGAGCCATGTCCCCTGGCTGTCCAGACGCAGAAACACGGGCGCACGGCTCGCACAGCCTGGTTGGCACTGGGACCCCGGCAGAGGGCTGCCTGGGAGTGTTCCTTCTCGCTTCCGGCCCCCGCAGCGCAGGGAGGCTCCCTGGGGGCAGAGGTAACCGCCAGCTGGAGCCTCCCCCCCCCCCCCCCCCCCCCCCCAACGCCCCCTGACGCCAGGCAGGGGCAGCAGCGTTTCCTTACCGTGCGCGTCCTCAGGCCCGGGAGCGACCTCACACAGGGCAGTGCGGAGCCCACGCTGGACCTCATGCTGGACCCCAATTTCCCTGGCTCTGCCTGGAACAAGACACAGAACCCTCCAAGCCTCAGTCCTCCCGTGGTGGTGCCGGGTAGAGGCTGGACACGCAGCGAGCTCTCTGTGAGTGCTGACCGCGGGGGACGGAGGGAGAGAGGACCTGAGGGGGCCGCCGTGCTGCTGGAGCCGGGGCTGGTCTGCAATCAGGAGGCCTGGGGTCTGGCCTTTAAGCTTTGTCCTGAATGAGGCTTCTTCCCTGCCTTGCCCTGCCCGCTAGGACACGATGGCTAAAAGCCTTCCCAGGGGGACAGTCCGAGGGCCAGGCTGAGGGGGCCGAGCGCACACGCTGGGCACTGGGGAGCCCTGACGGTCTCAGCAGAGCTGTTCTGAGTGGCCCCGGCTGGGCCCAGTGCTGGTTCTCTCCGGCCGGCAGGCGGGGCTGCGGCCCCAGGCGGCCCCCTCGCTGTCCTGCGGCCACAGCTCTCTACACTGTACCCGTTAGCTGGCCCTGGCTCGGGGCCTGTCTCTCCCCTCCCTGCGGCCACAGCCCTGGAGCTGGGGGTGGGCGGCTCTCAGGGGAAGTCGGGGGCTAGTCCTTGGCTCCGGCCGGCAGGTGTCTGTAGTTTTCTGGAAGCTTCACACAGATGTGTCTCTGAGAAGCCGCTCGTGCCAAAGGCCAGCAGGGATCACAAGGACCCCATGTCCAGCCGCCATCCCATGTGGTGCAGGCACCAGCTACCCAGAGTGGCTTCCCCAGAGCATTCTGGAAGCTCCATGAGGCGGTGACGGGCGGGTCTCCTCGGCCATCCCCTGGGCCAGCTGGGACTCACTGCACAGGTCGCGGGCGAGCAGCACACCCCTGGCAGCCCCCAGGGGTCCCACAGAGAAGCGGCACCTAGCTGAACACACTGTGCGCGTGGCCACTGGACAACAGGGGCAACTTACAGGACCCCCTGCTGCTGGGAAAGACAGGACCAAACCAAGTGCAGGAAGGCCACCTGGTCCCTGCAGAGCTGGGCCCTGGGTTGTTACGCTGGACTGCACCCCCAACCTGCAGCCCACCCACCTGGGGTGTGCGGGACAGGGCTGCTCGCTCACCATGTCGGGGTGCCACTTCCTGAAGCTAACGCTGTGTCCCGAGGGAGCCCAAGGGTCCTGCCTTCTCTGGCTCCAGGGGCCACTCTCTTTGGACCGTCCCTAACACGTTACCTCCCTTCCCCTTCCGGAGTTTGGTGCTAGGAAGAAAATGCTGTACAACACAGAGTTCAGGACAGTAGCTCGGCTCTCACCTCCCTTGTCCCAGACGTAATACTCCTGTTCATGCAACCCAGGTCTGGGCAGCCTCACGCAGGTGTTGATGGCCCAGAGCTTGCAGTCAGCGGGGCACTGAGGGGCGACCAGGCAGCCAGCTCCACCATGGCCCTGTCAGAGCTGAGGGCCTCTGGCGGCAGACCACCCCCCCAGGCCTGGAACCTTCTGCTCAGGGACCACCACAGGCAGCCTGGGGGCGGTTCCGAGAACAACGCTGCCATTGGCCGTTCTGAGGAAGTGTTGCTGAAGACAGCAAGGCCACAAGTGTCCTGCGGGGACGTGCTGGCCCACGCAGGCCTCTGCTGCCTCAGCACCCCTGCCATCACTCCATTTGCAGGGGTGACATGACATTGGACAAGAAGGTGGCGTTACCTGGAGCAGCTCCACCCTGCAAGACCCAGATGTCCGCGTGGGCGTGAGACACCATGTCAACCCCAGGCAGCATCCTGGGGCGCACGCTGCGTGTCTGGAGCTCTGGACCTGGGGTGGGGGTGGCTGGCAGCCCACCCGGGAGTCAGGTTTGTGCAGAGAGGCTGGGGCGCCGGTCACTTTTGTCCACTCCGGCCCTCCCTCCTCGGGAGTGGGAGCTCCTGCCGGTTGCTGCCCACCCCTGGGGAGCTGCGCCTGGGCACGTGGCTTCACCCGGCCAATCAGAGGAGCCCCTGTCCTTCTCAGCCAGTCAGGTGTTCTCACCCTGAGTCACTTGGCCAAGCAGGTGTGATTGTCCGGAGCTTTTTCTTAGATTGTATTTTTACAGAGAGGGGGAGGGAGGGAGGAAGAGGGAGAGGAACCTCCATGTGCGGTTGCCTCTCTCATGCCCCCAACTGGGGACCCAGCCTGCACCCCAGGCCTGTGCCCTGACTGGGAATTGAACCCAAGACCCTTTGGTTGGCAGGCCAGCCCTCAGCCCGCAGAGCCACCCCGCCAGGGCTCCTGAACTTTTTAACCAACCTGATATGCAGCTCTTAAACCTCCCAGCCTGCTGGAATCCTGGCTGGGCCCTCTGGCACTCGGGGGGTCCCGCCTTGCACCCCCTCTCCAGTGTGGGGCAGTGTTTCTCCTCCTTCTGCCCTTCATTGCCCTGAACAATTTCTATTCTGCTTCTACTAGTCAGTTCCATTTTTCTCTTAGTTACAACTGAAGAAGTTGGACCGATGTGCTGTGAGCCTGGGCCATGCCTGATGTCCCGGGAGGCTTCTGGGGCCGCCTGGAGGGTGGGAATGGAACCCGTACCCTGCAGGGTCTGGCTGGGACCAGCTCTGTGCGCGGCCTCACGCTGCTGCGCCTACAGCCGGGGCAGACGCACCGAGGGTGCAGACGGTCAGCTCTTGATTCAACCCCCCTCCTCCTTCCTGTCCAGAGGGCACAGTTTTCCGAAGCAGAAAGCCAACCTCCAGGGACAATAGGTCACGGCCACGTGGGATCCCCCATGCGGAGCTGGGCCCCCCGGGCGGCTGCCAGGTACAATGCAGGACACCCAGTTACACCGGCGTGAATCCTGCAGTAGACAAGACATCGCTCTCCTAAAAAGGGGTCCTTTTACCCAAGGGTCCGGGGTCGGGTCTGTCCACCACCCTGCGCTCTCCCTCCTCCGGGACGCCCTCCCCTGGACCCCACGCCTGTGCCTGCTTTGCTGGGGACTGGGGGACGTGTGCCCTTGGCCTGCGCCCAGCCCTTCCCAAGAGCGAGGGGCGCGCAGCTGTGCCCCGCCTCCCCGTGTCTGCTGGACAGAATGGCTCCCCCGCCAGGAGCCAGAGGAGGCAGCAACTCTCCTCTGGGTCATTATGGCTCATTTTCAGCTGCTGAAGAGCCTGTCTCTGCGCTTCTGATCCTCCAGCCTGTGCTTGGCAGGGCCCAGCGCCGGCCCCTCCAGGCTCCTCTGCGCGAGCCGGTGGCCGCTGGGGGGGCGGTTTCCACAGAGGGGCGCACAGGCTCCGGGCAGGTCCCTCCTGCACAGGGACACTTCTTGTCGGTTCCAACACGCCCCCAGGGCGGGCAGAGGGGCCCTGCCTGAGGGGGGGCGCCCAGAACACAGTCTGCCCCCCACAGCTGGTGCATGGCAGGCAGAGCCTGGTGGGCGCCAAGTGCCAAACCCAGGCCTCGTCAGCCAGGGCGCCTCCTCCCGAGGCCACAGGGCTACTGGCGCAAGGATTCCTAACCACGATGGCAGCTGCACACGGGGCACCTAGAGGAACTTCCAGGAACCTGTGTCTCTTGCGTCCCCTTCCTGGAGTCCCTGGGGGAGCAGCTCGTGTGCTTCCTGCGGCCAGGAACGGAAGAATACAGCGATGTGGGGGTGCATGGGGGTGGCGTGAGGGGGTCTTCAAGGGAGCGTCCCAAGATGGCTCAGCACCCCGGCCCACCCAGCCCTGCCCGCCTTCCAGACCCCACGTCCCCTCTCCCCCCTCCTGCCTCCCACAGAGCTGGCGGGTCCCTGCTCCTGCTGGTGTGGCAGGTGGCCCAGGACTCAGAGCTACCAGAGGCCCCTTGGGAGCGGCGCCCGCAGCCGGGGCCCAGCTCCTCGCTCTCAGCCTCCTGGGGCTGCGCCTGCGGGAGGCAGCGTGTGTGAAAGTGCCCGTGGCACTCGGCCCGGAGACACGGGTGTTTTGTCGGCGTGTGGTCCTGTGTGTTCATTACCTCCCAGGACTGACTACCCCAGAGAGGACACCTTAGCGGCGAGAGAGAGGCCAAGAGAAAATGTGAGCAGGCGCGAGCCAAGGGGCCACTGCTGGGAACTGAGTGCTGTGTCTGGGGGTGCGGGGAGCGGCTGGGGGTGCAGGGAGGTGGGGGCTGCGTCTGGAGCCTGCATCCCGGGACCAGGGCTCTGAGCCTCACTCTCAAGCCTCCCCCGAGGGGACATTGGGAGCTGGAGGGTCCTCCCTCCACACAGGAGGCTGAGGCCCTGGCGTTGGGTCCGGTCCTGAGTGGCTGGGGGGTGCGGCTGGGGGGCCGAGCCTGGCTGACGGCAGCATCCCCACTCCTGGTCCTGAACCTGGTGGGGTTGCCCTTGAACCTGGGGCAGAGCCATAGGTTCAGGGAAAGAGAAACCAGAGGCAGGTGGAAATGAGCGGTTTGTCTGCAAAGAAGGCCCAGCTCAGCCAGGGCGGTGGCCCCTCGACTATCCCGCAGTGGGGCCCCAGGTGGCCTGCGCTGGAGCAAGGACAAGGCATGGGGAGAAGCGGTGACTGAGGCTGTGGTCACCCTTGTCAGGCTCCACATCCGCTCTGGGGGGCCTTGGTCCCCATTCCTGGTACGCGAGTCCCAGCAGGGCTCAGCTGCCCAGAGACACGGTGGCGTCTCCCAGCTGTGACTGGACCGAGAGGCAGCCCGGCACTCAGACGTGTTCCTCCGTCCAGCCGGACGGTGCATGGCCAGGACCAGCGGCCAGGCTGTGGAGGGGCTGAGGCACAAGGCGCCCGGGGCAGAGGAGGCAGGGGCCCAGAGTCCCCTCGTGTGACGTGCGCGGTGGCTGCAGGCGACTGGCTCGCGGTGGCCGGGGAGGAGGGCTGCAGCTGGGAACACTCCAACCAGGTGACACGGGCATCGCCCAAAGGGGCCGGCGCACCCCTTCACCTGTGGGACCCGCCCTGGTGGCACTCCGTGGTGGCGGGTGGCGGTGAGGGGGCAGAAGGCTGAGCCCTGCTCCCCAGCTAAGCAGGGGGCCGAGACAGTCATGGCATCCCCGACACCCTGGGTTTCCTCATGGGCTTCGAAAGCCTGTGGGACACATGAAGGTTTGAAACAGCGCGTTCCCGGGGGTGGGGGGCAGCCTGGGCTTTCCAGGGCTGCCCTGGGTACGTCCTGTCTCCTCTTCCCCCCGCGACTCCCTCGCTGGCACAAGGCAGGCGTGTACGCTTCCCTCTTTCCTGTAAGTCAAGGCAGGACACACACGTGTACGTGTGATACATGTACACATGCAAGAATTCGCAGGTGGGACAAGCAGAGTCCCCGCCCCAGCCTCCTCCCCAGCGCCACTCCCTCAGCTCCTGCCTCGGGGCCCTCACACCGGGCACCTTCACTACGTCTCTCGCTGCCGCAGCTCCAGGGGTCAAGTGCCCTCCGAAGTCAGCGACGCTCCCCCGGCCCGCAAAGCGGCCACGTCCCCGGTTTTGGACAAACTGTTATCTGAGTTACTGCCTGGGGTGAATACGCTGGCCTTCGCATCAGGGCTGATGAAGCTTCCTTTTCTTTGCTTATGTGGCATTTTGAATTGCTGGTGTTTTTGATCACACCTATGGGGCTAGGGCTCCCCACGCCTCCTGCAGCCCTAGCAGGCAGGTTCCCTGGGGTCAGGTCCATCCGGCCTCCCCCAGCTCCCTTCTCCTTGCAGCCTTTCCCTCAGCGTCCTCCCACCCGCTTGCTTTAGCCTGGACCTTCGCTCCACAGGCCCACAGACTAGCCATGTGGACAGAGGTCTGGGGACAGGTCCCCACGCAGTACCCGGTCCTACAGGCACTGCGCTCAGAGCCCCTCACCTTATGGTGCTTTCCCTGGGCCAGAATCTACCCGCAGGCCACACTCAAGTCCAACAGACATTGCGTCTCTGCGGGACTCCAGGGAGTGCCATCCTTCCTAGGACAGCTGTTCCTGGCGCCCTCCCGTACCTTGTCACACATGTTCGTCACCCCGCCCCATGCTGCCCCTGCTTGGATTGCCATCCTGCCCATGTCCCACCCTGCCGCTGACATCTCAGTCCCTGGTCTGGAGGTGGCTTCCCTCCTTTCTCTTTGGGAACCAGTTCTGCCCTCCCTCGGGCTCCCAGAGCCGCACCCTGTCCCAGTGGTGTGTGATGCTTCTCCCAAGCCCGTGGGCTGGGAATATCTCATGAGCAGTGACGGACGCCCTTCTGTGGGTCCTGGTGAGGCTTGTTCGGAACCACCTGCACAGACAGTGCTCTGGGGAAGTCAGGGAAGGGGAGCCCCGCTCTCTCGGGTCACGGAGCAGGGCGACCATTCCTCTGGCTTCGAGTCCAGACACGGTGCCGGGCCAAGACCAGGCGGCCCGGAAATGCCCGCGGACGGCAAACAATCCAACACACCCCGAGCGGGGGAGCCGGCACAGCTTCCGCTGGGGTGTTGACTGCCGGTCTTCAGCAAGGGGCTCGGTTGGTCTGGGGGTGTTGTTGACTAAGCATCTGTAGCATCGATCTCACTCCACTGGTTTCTACCAGGATTTCCCCAGACGACCTTCTCTGCTGCTGGCGAGTCCACAGGCAGCCCCCTGGGCCGATGAAGGCTGCCCGCACTGGGTTGGACACGGAGCCTTCCGGGAACTTCTGTTCTGCCTTTCAAGATAATGTAGCCTTAGTTTTTCCTCCAAGATGTCGAAGTACTTGAAAAAGAGTCCATTGTGAAAATGTCACGGGATGGGGAGTTCTTGTCTCAGCGTGTTACTGCTCAGAGATGAGCGTTTCAGGCTACGGAATTAGGGCCTTTCTATTTTTTGATGTCCTCATTTCTCAAAATAGGCGGTGTGCGAGCAGACTTGCCGGCCCAGATCGCCCACCCGGGCCTGGGGTCCAAGAGGCGCCCGCTGTGACTTGCAACTCAACCCGGTGCTTTGCCCGGACCGGCAAAGGCAGGGGGCACTGTCCGTGGACAAGAATCCCCAGGGCCAGACACAGTGAATTCTCCCAGGATCTTAGATGGACGAGCCTGGTGCGTTGACCGGCACGGGGAGTGCAGGATGTTGATAAACAAAAGGGCATGCTCAGAAAACTGGGCAGCCTTCCCCCTAGAACTGAAAGTGGATACCGCCCGGACACTGGTCTCCTTCCCTACCCTCCAGCAGGTTTACTTCAACTGCCTGCTGAGACGCTGGCCCCTGACTTCCTCGGCCAACTACGCTGTCTTCCTTTGTCCATGTGGTTGGGGAGCACGGATGCCGCCTCCGGACCCTGAAAGAGGCCACCAGAGCCTCCAGCGCAGTCTGCTCTGAGATGGGGACACGGACCAGGGAGAGCCAGGGACAGGCAACTCCAGGGTTTCTTTCAGGACCTTGGGCTGAACCATCTTTCCTCCCACCAGGTCCAAGCTAGAAAGGTGCAGTCCCAGGCCTCCGGAGGCCCGTGGGCTACAGATCTGACACAGGAAGGACCAGGGCCAGGAGAGGCAGCAAGATTGAGTCCCAAAAATGTTACTTGAAGCCCTGGATCCAGCCTGGCCTGAAGCCGAGGAGACAGAGAGCAAAAATGGTCTCAGGCTCCTTCCCCTCTGTGAGCGTGCCTCTTCACACCATGACTTTAGGGGCTGTTCCCCTGCCCGCTAGAACCTGGGCTTGGCCACATGACTTGCTTTGGCCAATGGGACAGTAGCAAAGGTCACACACACACACACACACACACACACACAAACAGGGGCCAGAGAAGGGTGGGGACACAGGGCTGCTGTGTCTGACCTTGGGCCAGCCTGCTGGAGGGTGAGGGACACAGAGCCCCACTGCCCCGTCACCCTGCTGACCTACAGCACCAACTGGCCAACTGACAGCTGGAGCCAACTGGCCATCATGTGACTCAGAACGTCCTGGACCACTGGTCCCCGGCCACAGGCAAACTGCCCAGGTGACACAGGACCTCAGGGTCAACGAAACTTGTTTCAAGCCACTCAGGGTTGGGATGGCTTGTCACACAGCAAAAGCTGACTGATACACGGGGCCAGGTGTACACTCTTTAGTTACGCAAAAGGAAGGAACCCCCACCCTTTTTTGCTTTGTCCTGGTCTAGGTGGGTTTACGTTCCTTTCGGGGAACCGACCCACAGCCTGAGCTCTCCCCATGTCATCCTGACAGCCACTGACGTACCCCCAGCACCATTGATCGAAAACCTTTTCTGAATCCATGTTGATTCTCCCTTTATATAATGTGAGTGTACAAACACAGAGTAGCCCAAATGTTGGTCAAGAGGGGGTGCCCATGGATGGAGTCAACAAAAGACAGCACCCCATCTTCATCTCTAATGCCAGCTCTCATCACGCCCCGTGGTTCCATCCGCCACCACCCCACAGCTGCCGGAAGTTTCTCCCATGGGTCAGGGACGTGTGCGCGCTCTCATCCAGGTCCTCTGAGAGTGACCCACTTCCTCTCTGGTTCTGGAACAAGCTGGGCTCCCCCATTAATCATGCTGACCTCGCTCAGCGCCTCATCTTTGTCCACCTTGAACAGAGGACACCCCAGGCCACTGTGGCACCGTGAGGCCGGGAGTGCTCCAGGCTGGAGACCAGCAGCCTCACCTGGTGGGCAGAGGGGTCCAGAGGTGCAGCGCCTGGGTGGGCTCTCAGTTCCTCCCTTGAAAAAATCCCCTGAGGGACCCACCACAGGCTCCCCAAGCCCTCCTGGCCTGCCCTGCACCCTGTGAAAGCCGGGGAAACTGAGACCCAGCACGGCTGCAGTCCCCGTGGGGCGGGTGCAGGGACAGTGCTGGCCCAGCGCCCTGGTGCCCTGACCTTGGGTTGTTGTGGGACACACTTGTGAAGCCCAGTCCCCTTCAGTGCAGAGACACATGGACACGCATGGTCACACGCGCAGTCTGCTCCCCAGGGGTCAGGCTGCCTCCCTGGCCGGCCGCCCAGGCACACCCCACCTTCCCAGGCCTGGCAGGTAGGAAATGCCAATGCCCCCTATCCGAGTGGCGCGCAGCAGCCTCCAGCCTTGTACCAGGGCGACCCCTACCGGCGGGCTCGGAACTGCAGCCGGGTGGGCGCCCTCGGACCTCCCCTTCAGCCACTGGGTCTAGCCCCGGCTTCCCCGAGGTCCTCTTCTTTCCAGATTTCACACCAAGGGAGGCTGCGTCTGTCCTTCTGCGTCTGGCTTAGCTCATGGCGCACAGGGCCCTCCCCAAGCATCCTGGCGTCACCGGGTTGTTAGGCAAGGATGACCATGCCCCTTACAGGCAGAGTCGCCCTCTCTCTGCCGTCCTCCCGTGCCCCCAAGCGAGAGCGCAGGGCACTGGCGCCCCTGCGCCAGCGAGGAAGCCGGGGCTCCGACCGGCGCGCGGCTTGCCCCGTCCTGTCCCCACTGGGCGGCAGGCCTGCAATTCAAACCCAGCACCTTTCAGACCCACCGCCTCTGGGCCGTGCTGGCCACGGGCATGGGGGGATCCTGCAACCAGCCTCACCAGCCCCCAACCCCACCCCGTCCGTCCTCGGCTGCGCTGGGCACGTGCCAGACAAGGCCGCCGCCCAAGTCGGGGTGCGGCTTCTTACATCCATTCCGAACCTGCGGGGCACCGGGCCACAGCAGCTGCGGGCCTCTTCCGCGCTCAGCAGGCTCCAGGAGGCCAGCGCCGTGCAGGGAGTCCTCGCTCCCAAACGCTGTTTCGGGCCTGGCGACTGGTCACCTGAAGGCAGAGGAGCAACCCCTGCTTCCCTGGCAGCCTCGGCGGGGCCTCCGGAAACACGGGCTCGGAGTAGGCGCCGCGGCCTCCAAAACAGCCATTTATTGGCTCAGGATTAAGGTCCCCAAAGACTTGAGCTGCGGGGTTCTTGTGCTGGTCCCCCCCCTCCCCCGTGGTGAGCGGGGGTCACACCTGCTAGCTGGCTGCTGATTGGCTGATGATAGACTGGCTGCTGGTTGGCTGGTGGCCTGCTGGCTACTGATTGGCTGATAATTCACCGGCTGCTGGTTGGCTGATGTCCCATTGGCTGGGACAGGCTGCCGGTCCGCTAGGGTCGCATTGGCTGATGGTCCACTGGCTGCTGATTGGCTGATGGTCCACTGGCTGCTGATTGGCTGATGGTCCACTGGCTGAAGATTGGCTGACGGTCCACTGGCTGCTGATTGGCTGATGGTCCACTGGCTGCTGATTGGCTGATGGTCCACTGGCTGCTGATTGGCTCATGGTCCACTGGCTGCTCATTGGCTGACGGTCCGCTGGCTGCTGATTGGCTGATGGTTCACCGGACTCAGCGGGGTTGCTGGGCCCTGTGCCTCCCATCGTCCCACGTGCACCCACCAGTTTGCATGGCGGTGGCTGCACCGTTTCCAAGCCAAGGCGCAGGCCCTTTCAAGCCCCTGCTTGTCCTCTGTGCCAGTGGTCCATCACCCCAAGCCAGTCACAGGACCACCCACGGTGGCGGGATGGAGCGGCAGACGGCACCCCTGACGGGAGGGGAAGAACTCACCTCCACCTCTGCAACCTGTCGCAGCAGGTGCTCGCGAGACATGGGTGGCTGTTGCCTCGTCCAGCGCTGTCACCAGACGGTGCAGACATCTCGTGTGGCCATAATGGCCGGTGCAGCAAAGCTGGGGTGCCTCCTGCTGTGTGGTGGCTGAGCTCCCCCAGGCAGGGACAATGGTGAGCGCATCAGCTCCCCCGCTCCCGCAGGAGGGTCTGGGAGTGCTGACTCCAACTCCATGACCCTTTATTACACAAGCCACGGAACCCGCTGAATTGATGGTGAAAACAGCTGTGCGTGAGCTGCATATTTCTCAGACACAGGATCCGAGACTCCAGACAGAGGACCCACGAGCAGCGCTGCTTGGAAGCCCTTCCTGACACAAGTTCGCAGTGGTTCGACTCCCCTCAAGTGCCTGGGACACTGGCCCTGACCCAGCAGAATGTCCCTTAAATCACAGGGCGTGGTCTGACCTCTCCCGGGTCACCGACCCCTTGAGAAGCAGATGAAAATCACTGCCCCCCCCCTAAGAAAGTGCCCACCCATGTCACCGGCAGCAGAGCACGGCCTCCTGACAAACCCCACAACCCCACTCCATGGCAGCAGGATGCGGTAGGTCTGAGCTAAATGTCGGAGTGAAACCTTTCCTGAGGGTAAAGCAGGCAGGACAGTGGGTCTGGATTTCTGGATTTGCAGTGCGTTAAAGAGAGGGGAGTTGCTGCTGTAAATTCTTCGTTGAGAAACAAGTTGTGTCCCCTCATCGCTCCATGGAGAACCCCCTCTTTGCCGCCCAGCCTCCTGCAAGAAGCCAGCCCCCGAGGTCAGTCAGGGCAGATGGGAACATTTGTCTCAGTTTACCCAGGAGGCGGGAGGAGACAGCCAGAGGGGACCAGCCCAATTTCAGACAATGGCCAGTGGCAACCAGGCACAGACGTGGGCTTTTGCACATGGGGAGTTGCTAAGGCTGGCTACTGGCCGGGGACAAGGGTCCTCTGCTGGGGTCCACACAGGGGTGGGACACCCCCCTGAAGGGACCCTGATTCGAGCCAGTTCTTGGGAAGTCAGGCTTTGGACTGTGATTCTAGAACTTTTTACTTTCTCTGAGCACCTTAAAAGCACTTTTAGTCAACTTAGGAAGTCCATCTTGCTTAAATGAATCTGAGGCTTTTTTTCATAGCATAATGATTCAGAAACACTTTTTTTTTTAAATAATTTATTTATTATTTTTAGAGAGAGAGGAAGGGAGGAAGACAGGGAGAGAGACATCCATGTAGGTTGCCTTTCACCTGCCTCCAGCTACAGACCTGGCTGGAGACCTGGCTTGCAACCTGGTTGTGTGCTCTGGCTGGGAATCGAACCAGCAACCTTTGGGTTCGCAGGCTGGTGCCTTATCCACTGAGCCACCAGCCAGGGCCCAGAAACACTTTTTTACATTAAATTTTACTACTTCCTACTTTGTGGTGGAGACACTTGGGAAGCTTTTGCCCCTAGCACACAGATGGACCAGCGATTCCCAGGGTGTGGGCCCCAGACCAGCAGCAGCCACGTGGCCTCGGAACTTGACGGAACCCTTGCTGATCCAGAAAGGCTGGGCAGCACAGGAGGCGCCTCCTGAGTTTTAAGAAGCTCTCTAGGTGGTTCAGAGGCACGTTAGGTGTGAGAACCACCTGTTCATGCTGCTCCCTGTGCTGCAGAGAGCTATACCATGTACAAGTGTCCCGCACATGTGTTTCCTGCTCATCCTGATGACAGGGCAGCTGGCAGGCATGGGGACAGGGACAGAGATAGAGACGGAGATGAAGACAAATCGAGATAGACACAGATAAGGGAAAAGATGGAGAGAAGAAAAGAGATAAAGGATAGAGACAAGGATAGAGACAAGGATAGAACAGATAGTTGAAACCACTGGCTGAGGCTCTGAGCAGTCACAGGTCACACAGCTGAGTCCCTCCCTCCCCGTTATTCCGTCCACTCCAGAGAGGAGGAGCCAATGGCACCTCTGCACTGTGCACACTTCTCCTTGAAGCTCAGACTTCTACCCACCTCCAGGGTGGTGAAATGACCACCGTGAGCCTGATGGCAGTGTGGCCCCTGACCAGGGTGCCTGCAGCACCTGTGCCCACCTCCTGCTCCCACCCCCCTCCAACTGCTGAGCCGGCTGCGCCATGTCAGTGGGCATCCATTTTTATTTTTAACATGCATTTCCCTCCTAGTCATGCTCCTTTCCTCGAGAACCCAGTCACAAGTTCCCATGCCCTGTGTGAACAAGAAGCTTTGTGCTGGAAATTCCACGTGTGCACCAACTCTGGCCAGAGTGCAGACACCATGGCCACCCCAGGTCTGGCCATTTTGGGGACAGACACTGGGAGTCCATGTGTTCACGAACATTCTGGAAATCTGCCCTGTGGAACTATCGCTTCAGCACAGTGACCAGTCTGCTTGCCCAGGAGATCTTCACCTGAACGTGAGGTTTCAACATCACCCGTCTTAGCAACGACCTCAGCAGAAAATACGTGCACACGACCACAGTACAGTACTGTCCTTGTTCTACGGCAGTGGGAAAGGCCCCTCTGGGGTCATTTCATCTCCAGGTTCCAAAGTGAAGCTCCTTTTCTTGGGAAGTCTGAACAAATGTGATCAGAGATCATCTGATCCATGATCACACTACCAGCTCCAGGAAGCCCTCCCCCATGACTTCCCTGAACTCCGGAACTTTCTCTGGTTCTCTTTAGAGCCTCAGCACCTGGCTCACAATGTCTCGGCAAATATTTAATGACAACAGAGCACATGGCCCGTAAGGTGCTTTTCTAAGCCCCCTCCGTGGACTGACTCTTTGAATGCATTGCCATTACTTCATTTTCCCCATTTCACAGATGAAGAAATGTGGCAAGTTAGGTAAATGGCGTACGGTCACACAGCCTAGTGGAACCAGACTTCAAATGCAGGCGGCTTGACCTGGACGCTTATGTAGCACCACCTTGGTATTTTAATGAATGAGCGAAGGATGGATGAAGAGTGGAAGGGAAGAATGGATGGATAAAAGAATAACTGCATGGATAAATGGTGAACGGATGGGTGGATGGGTGGGTGGGTGGGTGGACGGATGACTAGATAAATGGATGAAAATGAAGAACAAGAAGCAGTACCCTTGGGTCATCGCCAGCCTGGCCTCTGCATTCCTGATCAGCCAGCACTGAGGTGCATGGATGCAGGCCGGGCTGGGACCAGGGACTGCACCCAGAGCCACCGCAGCTTTCTGTGTGAGGAGGACAGAGGGACAGTGGGGTCAGGAAGTGACGGAGGGCAGGTGGCCCCAGGTGAGCCCACACCCCCCTCCCTGCTGTTGCCCAGGCTGGAGCATAATGAGTCCCCTAACCTGAGACGTGAAGTCAGGCTGGCCTGAGAGATGACCACCCAAGGCTCTGGGCTGCCTGGGCACGTTCCCCCCTGGGCAGGATCGGGAACCCAGGAACGGGGAAGTCTGGAGGCTGAGTTGACAGTTATTTACCGCAATCTCCCCATTGGGGTTTAACAAAGCCATTTCCAGCCTCTAATTGAGTTGTAACGGGCTATCAGGCTCACTAATGTTGTGGGCTTCATAGGAGATACTCACGCCCGAGCAGTTCATGTAAATCGCCCGCTGAGTCCTTAACTCCCTGGGATGTAGCTGCGGATGGTTTTCCCAGTAATTGCTTCCCACCGCGCTGTCAGAGCCGGCCCACCCCTGCCCGGCCCCACAGAGCAGCCCCGCTCAGCCCGCGTGCGCCAGGCCCGTGCCGCCGGGGCAGGGGCCCTCTTCCTGAAGACGGCATAATACCCCTTGGTGGGAGGGACCCCAGCCCCCATGGTTGGCTGCCAGCCATGAATAGGGTCGATGTGAACTTCCGTCAGCAGGTATCTGTTCAAGCCCCTGCTTCCAACTTTTGGGTCCGTTACCAGATGCAGGGCTGCGGGATCCCCTGGTGGATCCACATGGGGCCCTTTCAAGCAACCCCTACGCTGCCTCCCACCCAGGTGGCCCCTGCGTCCCCCCCAGCAGCGGCGGCATGATCATCTCTGCACATCCCAGCCAACGTGTGTGCTCCCTACTTGGACACCGACTGTTCCTGCTGGGGGTGCGGTGGCATCTCGCGGTGGCTCCGCAGAGGGTTTTAAGCCTTGCACAGCAGTGGTCACCGTCAGCATCTCAGGTCGCTCCGGCTGCTGGGTGGACGGACGCAGGAAGCCCTGGGAGGCGGGAGGGCCCCGGAGACAGGCGGCGCCGCGGCCACGCGGGAGAAGAGCGCGTGGGGAGGGGCAGCGGGAGGGACCCATCAGTGGATTGGCGCGTGACGTGACCGCGAAAGAGCAAAGCTAGGAATCGTTTTAAGGGCCCTGGCCGAGCAAGGGGTGCGCGGCCGCCACTCACTGGGACAGGAACCAGAGTTGGCCCGGGGCACGTGGGTGGTGACGTAACGCATCGCTGACCCGTCACAAAACACCAACGTTTTCAGGCCCGTCGACTCGTGACGGGTCAGCTCCTGCTGGCACGTGCGTTAGCTCGTGTACCAAAGTCCGGGTCCCCAGTGTGTTAAGTTCCCGCACGTCCTGGACGTCCCCTCCCCTGCTGGAGCGGTGGCTCTCGGGTTCCTCCCCGGTGCGCCTGAACGTTTCGTCTCGGGCACCTGCTTCTCCCGCTCTCCCTTCCCCCGCATACCCACCACCTTAGTCTCAACCCGCTGTGGTGAGTCCTGCGGCTTTCCCGGGCGTTACCCTGACGTTACCCCAAACACCTTTTTTCAGGTGGAAGGCGTAGGATACACAGCTGACGAAATGACAGAGCACTGATTTGTTGGCCTTCGGTCCCCTCAGGTTCCGTCACCTGCTGCCAAGCCCTGAAAACTCCGCCCCCAGGTTGACGCCGGACAGGTGAGTTCACCCCCACGGGCAGGGGGCTCTGTGGTCCCAGCCAGTGGGCCAGCGGGGGAGACACCGCAGCAGCTGCCCTGCGCCAGGTGATCACTCAGGGCGACCTTTGCCAACATTTCCAGACTCACTGAAATAATGATGCTGATTTCCAGGATGCAGGAAATGAGAAACAACTGAGGACAAAAAACAAAACAAAACAAAACAGAAACAGCAAAGCAACGGTAGGAGCATGACTACCGTAGAGCCTCAGGCTGGGATGGAGCCTGTCCCACCTGAGCACTGGGGCAGGCGGACCGGCCTCAGGTCTGGGCCGAGGGCCGGGCCCAGGGCGGTGACCGGAGCCTCGCAGTGCGGGCTGGGTCCACGTGGCGTGCTGGCCCGTGTCCTTAAGGAACAGCATCACAGAGGACTCTCCCATCAACACCTGGAGTTCATCTGCATCCGCATCTCCACAATTTCACTCTCTTTTCCACTCCTGCCTCTACACCACCACACCCCCTTTTTCAGATCCCTGGGATGTTTCTGTTCTTGTGCCGAAAACTGTCCTTCTTTTCTAAAATCCCGTATTAACTTGAAGTTTGGCCTCTTGACTCACCGCCGTTTCCTGGTTTTCTAGTCACCTCCGTCTCTGACTTCTGTCCCAGCCATGGGCGAGGCTGTTTCAGGTAAGGACTCCGCACCCATGACGGCGGGCGCTCTGGGGGTACCCAGCTGCGCTCCCAGGGGCCAGAGCCTCGGTGCTGTGACTCCCGCAGAGTCGGGTCGAGGCCATGATGGCACTTCTGGCCCCGGGTGACTCGTTCTGGCCTCTTGGTGGTGAGCTGCTGTGCCGTGTGTCCCTTCCAGGCGGGGGCATTTGGTGGCCAATGAAAGGCCCAGCGGGGCACTCTGCAGCTCACCGCAAAGAGTGACAATGTCTGAGGCAGTATCTGGGGACAGCGGATTCTGGGCTGACACCGGAGCAGGACAGCCCGTGGACCTCTGGGGATGGCGCAGTGTGAGACCCGGCCCATGGCCCTGAGATGCAGGGACGTTTGTGGCAGCAGCTCAGCCAGCCTGACGGACATGCGGGCACCGCACACTCCCTCCCCGCCCTCCCTGTGCACGAGCCTGTCCTGGGAGCCCCCACCCCAAGCCCTGCCCAGGCCGTGTCTGTCCGCTATTGGCCTTTTATTGCAGTCCAGGGCGGCAGGGCCAGCCCCCAACCAGCTGGGCCGAGCGAGGTCAGCCCAGAGTTGGTGCTGGAGGGACAGGCGATGACGGGGTCCGCAGAGCCCCCGGTCAGAAGGACCGCCTACTGATGGCGGAGGAGCCGATGTCCTTGTAGTCCTGGCTGGTGACCCACATGTCCTTGAAGGTAGAGAGTGAGGCCAGGATGGAGCCACCCACCCAGGCGCCGTATAAGGAGAAGGGGCAGGTGGACACCTGCATGGGGTCCAGGAGGCGGGGAGAGGGGGGTGGAAGGAGGGTTGAGGGAGGGGTCAGAGGGCAGAGACAGGGAGAAACCAGCATCAAAACACTGCTGTAATTTGGGGTCACCAAACACCAAGTCCCAAATGAACATTTCCCCCCAGAAAATCCACTTTCTTCCACCCTTTAAAGATAAGGCTTAATGGTCTACAGCCCACCGCCCTGTAGCTTTCTCAGACTCACTCTAAAGTACACACATGGCACATTTATATTTATGCAACGTCATTGTGCAAGCCATGTGTAGTCCGGGGAAAATTAAAAATGCAGATAAGCAAAACAAAACATGCCACATAGTCAAACACCAACAGCACTGCCGCCACGCTGCCCAGTGTGGGGACGCCCTTGCTCCCCACTCATGGTCTCCCACCGACTGACATCAGCAGTGTAACTGTCCCCCAGGCTAAGCGCAGGGCCAGCAGGGCGGCAGCCCAGCCACACCTCCTCTGGGCTGGGGGAACCATCTTCACCCCCCACCTGCGGGGGGACCCCGGGGCTCTGCAAGGGTCAGTTCACGTGCTGTGGGTCAGCGTCACCTGCTGGCATTCACAGACTCACCCCCAGGTCTGGCTGTGTCCCTGCAGACATGCCCATGGCCCAGGAGGTGAGCACGTGCACGGGAACCCAGGTAGGAAGAACCCGGCAGAGGACCCGCAGTGCCACGCAGCAGGGACAGGGGAACGAGTGATTGGACATCCTGACAGCCACCCAGGGCTCTGCTGCACCGACCGGGTCAACGGGAGGACATACCTTCACGGTGATCGTAGGGGACACCAGAGCGGACAGCTCTTTCTGCATCCGGGACCTGAGGCCAGCACAGGAGCCAGTGCCCCCAGACAACACCACGTGGCGGAAGAGAACCTTCCAGAGGTCAGGGTCGCAGGACCTGATGCTGCGCAGGGCGGTCATGTGGGCGCCCAGGCTGTTCCTCCCTGTCCGGGGAGGGGGAGGGGGGGACGCTGAGTGGGGGACACTGCCATTCCCTGCCTGCTGGTGGCTCAGCCCGACGCTGGTCTAAAATCCCCACACCAGCCACACTTCCCAAGTTCCCGCCCAGTAGCTTTTGCGTTTCCACTTTAATTGTCCTAATTTCTGTATCACAGATCGTTCTCTAAGTCGCTGGTGGACAAAGCGATCGGGAAGGGCTCGTCACCAGCCTCGTCACACCTGACAAACGGCAAACACACCCCGGGGTTCCTCAGCCGTGAAAAGGGGTAAACTGGGGAGGACAGTAGGGTACACCCCGTAGGGACAGGCACACGGCGGATGCTCACCAGTGACGGCTGGCAGCCGAGGGACCTTGCAATGGGCACCAACTTGCTACTCTGCTACTGAAAGTAACAGTGGCTCCCAGCTGCCCCCGCTCCATCTTCCGACACCGTGTCCCCTCTCTGTCTGAGCCTCCGTGTCCCCCCCTTGTGGGCTCACCTATGAGGTCAGTCTGGAAAAGCACTTCAGGGCCGAAGAAGCTCTCCTGGCCGAACTCCACCTCCCGGCCGTCTGGCAGCTGGTATTTCTGTGTGCAGGGGGCTGAGGGGTCTTCCACCTTCTCCTTGTCAAAGTCCAAAGCCACGTAGCAGCATTTCTCCTTCAAGTCCCGGATGTACTCCCGGTCCCCTGGGGTGGGAAGGGGGCCAGGTGGGATGAAGTGTGAATGTGAGGGGTGCAGCTCCTCCCAGAGTGAGAGCTCCTCATGGGGGAGGCCACTCAGCACAGCTGCAGCTGCATCACCACCCTCATCACCACCATCATCACCACCTTCATCATCACCATCATTACCACCCTCATCACCACCACCATCATCACCATCACCATCACCATCATCATCATCACCACCCTCATCACCCTCACCATCATCACCACCATCACCACCACCACCACCACCACCATCCTCCTCATCACCATCACCACCATCACCATCACCATCATCACCCTCATCATCACCATCATCACCACCCTCATCACCCTCACCATCATCACCATCATTCCACCATCATCAATACCACTATTACCATAATTACCACCACCACCATGACCACCATCACCATCACCACCATTGCCATCATCACCATCATCACCCTCACCACTATCATCAATCAACTAGACATCTGTAGCTGTAGATGGGCTGGTTTTAGAATGTGGGTGATGGTCAGGTAACCTTAGCTCTACCCTGAGGGCTGTCGGTTGAACAAGCCCACAGAACGTCACCCCAGGGACTGGTTTACCTGGCCAACAATAGCACCTTCCCACCTGTGCTCACCAACAGGTTCCCCCTTGCCGACAGCAGCTGCAGGAGGTACAAGGTGATGTCTTGGCCTGCTACGTCCATCTGCATGGTCGACTGGTGCAGAGGACAGCCATCAGTGATGGGCACGAAGAACGTCATGCCTTCTCCAGACTCGATGATTGTTCCTACACGGGGACACACTGGCATCACCATGTAAAGGGCACAGCCTCCCTCACCGGGGTCAAGGCGGCAAGGCGGTAGAGGAAAGCAACCAGGGGTGGGGGTGCCAAGGGCCTGAGGAGCCAGCTCTCTTCTCCATGGCGAGTGCACTGGGATGGGGACATCTGGGTCAGACACAGGGCTGACTGCTTTGGACGGAAAGTCTACGGAGGATCTTATGAAACCAGACGTACATGGACTAGCAGCCGTTGCCAATAAGGAAGGAAGCAGAAGAGTGTGTTCTGAACACCTTCTTCTCCAAAGAACTGTCTGTGTGTGGGTGCAGCTGCTGGGACCCTCTGGAAGGCACCGGAAGGTGGAGGAGCCTGGATGCTGTTGGGGAGGCATGGCTTTCAGGCAACCAGGGACACTAGCCCCTCAGTGCTAGTCAGGAAGGTGTGACGTGTTGATGGGGACACATGGCCTCACTGTGTGTGAAATGGCTTCTTCGGGAACTGCCCACGGCCCATGAGGGGCTGGGTGGTTGGCTTCCTTCACTCCCTTCACCTGCAGAGCCAGGTGGTCAGAAACTTCAGGTGTGAAGGAAGCAAAATGAGTCAAGATGAGCATGTCTAGCTAAGATGGGGACCAGGAGTGGCCCCCCTTCTACCAGAAACACCTAAAAAGAGGACCCAACACAAGAAACAAGTTTCAAGATACTAGACCTCAGGCAATAGAGGACCCTGAGAGGCAGGACATCATGTGACAAACAATGGTGGACCCTCATCCCTTGCGCACATTCAGTAAACTCCCAACCACAGTTTTAGCCAAGTGAGTCTGACAACGAACCAGAAGGGTAAGAGGCCGTGACAAAGCGGGTTATGGGTCAAGAATGCAAGATGGTTGTAACGTTCAGCCAGCAAGGCGTGTAATTCACCCTATGAAAGAGCTCAAAGCAAAAATCCATATCGTTACATCAACAGATGCAGAAAATGCATTAGATGAAATTCAACATCCATTCATTTAAAAAAATTAAAATAAATTTTAAAAAACTTGCCACCACCATGAAGAGTCCCGCCATTAATCTGGACATCTATGAAAAACCTACTGCTGACATGGAACTCGCCGGTTAAGACAATAATTTCCCTCTCAAATCAGCAAAAAGACACGTTTCATGCTGAAGGTTCTACCCAGAGCAACCAGGCAAATAAAATCAATGAGAAGCATCCCGTTTGGAAATAAAGAATTAAAACTATCTGTAGGTACCGTGATTACCTAGGTAGAAAATCCTACTAAGTCTACAAAAACACTACCAGCATAATGCATGAGTATAGTTAGGGGAACCGATATAATATCCATTATCCAGAAATCAATTGTGTTTCTTTTTTTTTTTTTTAAGATTTTATTTCATTATTTTCAGAAAGAGGGGAAGGGAGAGAAGCAGAGAGGGAGAGAGACATCACTGTATGGTTGCCTTTCACCTGCCTCCAGCCACAGACCTGGCTGGAGACCTGGCTTGCAACCTGGTTATGTGCCCTGGCTGGGGAATCGAACCTGCGACCTTTGGGTTCGCAGGCCAGCGCCTTACCCACTGTGCCACCAGCCAGGGCCCAATTGTGTTTCTATATGCTAGCAGTGAACACTCTGAAATTGAAATAAAGACCCCACTGACACCTCAGGATACCCGCCATGTTCATGGGTTGGAAGACTCAATGTGGCTAAGGGGTTAGTTCTATAAAGTCAGTACAATCCCAATCAAAACTCAAAGAGGCTTTTGTTTTAGAAGTTGGCAAACTGATTCTAAAATGGTGATGTGAAGAACTTAGAACGGCCAAAACATTATCGAAAAGAAGAGACTGGATGTGTCACGTGATCTTATTTCACGCTGTATAAAGCTACGATAATCAGGAGACTGTGTAGTATGAACCAACAGATAGATTTATGGACAGAGGAAGGACAGAAATAAACACATCACCACAAGGACAAGTGACTTTCCAAAAACTGTGCAAAGGCAGGTGGACGAAGAAGGCATCATCTTTCCAACCAATCACGTGGGAACAAAATAACTTCCCTTGTACCTCATGCTGTGTGAAAATGGATTCAACATGGATCACGGCACTCCGTGTAAAACGAATTATAGAACTTTTAGACGGAAACTGTGAGGAAGCCTCTGGGTCCCGGCCACTGCCAACGCCGGCGAGGGTGCGGAAGCACCTGGGCGCCCACGCAGGCCCACGGCACCCAAGGTGGCTCCGACCATCGCCTTGGCAACAGCCTGGCAGGTTTTTTTAAAAGTTAAACACCCCCCACACACACATCCCCACTGCCTCACCCCTAGGTATTTCCCCAGATGAAACGGCAGCATGTATGTGTCCATGCCAGGTCCTCTGCACAAATGCCCACCAGCTTTGGGCAGAACAGCCGTGAGCTGGAAGCAACCCCAATGTCCACTCACAGCTCAGGGGGTCATGGAAGCCCGGCGGGTCACCCAGCGATAGAAAGAAACGAACTATTGCTACACACAACACCACGCATGAATCTCCAAATGATTATATCGAGGGGAAAAGCCAGGCAAAAGGCATCCAGAACTGAGGGGTCACATTTAAACAAAATTCTGGAAAACATACACTTATCTGCCGGAGCAGCCTGGTATCTGGGGACAGCTGGACAGGGGGTGGGAGAGAAACGTTCAGAGGTGATGGGTATGTTCACTGTCTGGACTGGACTGAAGGTGTCACGCATGTGACCCTGTGTCACAGCCTATCAAACTACATGTTAATCACGGCACTTGGCGGCACGCGCCTCCCACCCACGCTCAGCTGCTGAGGACGCAGAGCGAGTGGGAGCTCAGGGTTCACTGGGAAGGGAGGAACTGGAGGGGGAAGGGGGGAGGGCCGGCAGGCGTCCGCCCTGCGGGTTGTTCTCTTCCACACTTGTCCGGAGGGAGTGCGCAGGGGGACGGGGCCTCCCGGGGCCCAGCGTGCCCGGCCACTCACCCGAGGTCAGGCCGGAGGCGTAGAGGGAGAGGACTCCCTGGCTGGCCAAGTACAGGGCAGGCACGTTGAAGGTCTCAAACAGGACCTGTGGAGAAGCACCAGCAGCCAGGCCAGCAGGCCGGGGGGCCTCACGCGCTTAGAGGGGTACCGGGCGCCCCCAGAGAGATGCGGGCGACGGGCCAGGCTGCCTGCACGCGTCACCCTAGCTCGGCCACCTGAGCTCGGGACACCGTGTCCCAGCCTGCGACACGGGCTCCTGCCTCCCCCAGGGACCTCAAGGGACATCGAGAGCATCGGTCTCCGCAAGCCACCATGGACCACGACTGGACGATGCTCAGCTGCCGGTGCCTCTGCGAAGCCACCGTCCTTGCTGCTCCCAAAGGGGCGGGGCGGGCTGGGCAGAAACGCCAGCACTGGCCCTCAGGGTGACACGCTTGTTTCAGAACAGAAGCCTCAAAACTAAAGGCCACACATGCGTTCACTGCAGGGCAGACACGCGCTGGCGTCACGGTCAAGACAGATGTCCTGGGTGCCAACCGCCCGCGGGGCAGGGTCGACGGAGAGACTCCACCTTGCTCTTTCTGCCCGTGGTGACTGTCCTGGGTGTGTGACACTGGACCCCACCCTGTCCACACGAGACTGGGGGACAGGAATGGGAAGAGAGGAGGTGGGTGGTGGACGCTGCATCGGGGGGCAGCGGGGACACACTGAGACAGGCCCGGTGGCCAGCACCAGCGTTTGTGTGCTGGTGGATGTCACGCGTCCACTTGACGGGACCGCGGGGCTGGGGCACCACACCTGGGGACCAGTTTCCGGGGGAGCCTCTGAGGCTGTTTCTGGGTGACGGTCGGTGACGTGGACACTGAGTGAAGTGGGCTCGTCCCAGCAGGTGAGGTCTGACTAGAGCAAAGGGCCTGACACACACACACATGCACACCCGCTACATGGGAATTCCTTCTGCCTGGCGACCTCTGGACTGGGACGCAGGCTTTTCCTGCCTTCACACGGGGACACACACCCTTGCTCCCCGTTTGCTGGCCGGCCCCCCAGCAAGCGGGCCAGGTCCTGGTAACCAGCCTGCCTGCCCCCTGCATGTGCACCCCGTTCGGCTTCTCTGGAGCACCCCGACACAGGTGCCCTGGGGTGCTCCCTCCATCCAGCTCACAGCACCCCTGCAGGCCCTTGCTGTTCTCAAAGGGGGACCCTGCGTGTTCCGGCCGCGCTGGGGCTACCGTCCGCGTGGGGGGGCAGAGCCCCGGCCCTGGCAGTTCCACCCGCGCTGCTGTGAGGAACAGGGTCTGTTCCCAGCTCACCCACGAGCCTCCTGCGGTGCAGACGGCACCGGGGCCGGGGCTGCCGGGTGACCACAGGCTGCCCACCCACCCAGGGCGGCCCCGCTGGGCCTGGTGCTGCACGCCTGCTGCGTGCTTTGCTCAAATTAGGACGTGCCTACGGGGGTCACAGGCGCCCCCGCAGCCCCCTCCCCTCCTGCACCCCATCTGTAAGAGGACGGGGTACCCCTGTCTCCACCAGCCTGCACCCTCGTGGGCTCCACCATCTGGATTAATCCTGTTCGATCCCATCAACACATGCCACCAGCAGCTCCCTCCTTTCTGGGGGGCAGCCCGGGAGAGGCTCCGAGGAGGAGGGGCTCTGGGGCTTCCCAGGTGGGGACAGACACCCCGACAGGAGCTGCCCCCCGACAGCGAAGGACGAGGCGTGCAGTCAGACCACGAGGGTCCCACAGGTCTGCGGCCCCTCACCCGGGACCTCGGTCTAAGGCCTCTCCCTCCCAAACCCTCAATTCCTGCTCCGGGGGGAAGGGGCCAAGGACAGCCCTGCTGCAGGGCGCGGCCCAAAGGCGAAGAGAAGAGACTCGCAGGAAAGCGGAGCCCCTGCTCAGCCTACCGACAGCTGCCTTCTTGCGAAATGTCCAAGGGCACAGCGTTCATCGGGGTCTCTGTCTCGCTGAGCAGAGAGAAGATGACACCCCCCGAGTGCCCGACCCCGCCCTCCACTGGCCTCTTACCTGTGACACTTTCTCTTTGCTGGACATGGGGGTCAAGGGCGGCTCTGTGAGCATGAGAGGGTGGTCCTCCGGGGCGACGTGGAGCACCTGGTAGAAGGTGTGGTGCCAGACCTGGGGGGCAGTGTCCCTCAGCTCAGCGCCCCGACAAGGGGGTGGACCATCTACACCACAAGCGGCTCAGGGCTGCATCTGGGTGAGTCAGCGGGAAGACGTGGCTGTGCAGGGGCCACAGCCTCCGCCCATAGGCATGGCCTGGCGGGACTGGACGGGGACACATGACCAAGTCCCAGGGACAGTGGCTTAAACCACCCTGGAGGCTGGAAGCCCAAGGTCAAGGTCTCAGCAGCCCTTGAGGGACCCCCCACCCAGTGCCGGCTGGACATCCCTCCCCAGGGCCGAGGTGGCAGGGGCGCTGTGACCAGGTCCCACTCCAGCACAAGCCCAGCCTACCTTTTCCATGTGGTCCCAGTTGGTGACGGTGGCCCGCGAGATGGGGTGTAGCAGGTGGAGTTTCTCTAGTCTGTCCAGCACCTCACTTCCCATGAACCAGTCTGCCTCCTGCAGTCCCACCAAAGGGTCCTGGAAAAGGCGGGCGGGACTGGTCCACCCTCGGGAGGGGCTCAGCTGCGCCCAGCCTGCCCGTGCAGCCCACCAGCCATGACCTGCTGTCGGGGCGGCTCCAGCAAAATGCCCCTGAGAGGTTTCAGCAAGTGACCTGTGAGGCCATGTCCTCTGCTGGAACACTCGGGTGGCCCACTGTGAGATGGGGACACTGGGGTGACTGCAGAGAGGGCGGGGGACAAAGGGACCATGTATGGGGAAGCGTAGCTTCCACACTGGGTTCGGGACATCGGCAGGGAGAGGTCTGCAATTTGATTTCATTTCTGCCATTTTTAGGAGGGGGAAGCTGGCTACTTTCAGACAAAAACTTCACCCCATCATTCAGAGGGCGCTGCCGGCTGGTCCCTGTGTCAATCCTGGTCCACCTCCAGGCAGAAAACCGAGACCGGACCATGGGGGTGCCGGCCACACAGGGGAGCCTCTCTCTGGCTGCTGTCCCAGCCTGAGCCTGGGTGGGGGCCCAGGCACACCCTGCAGCCGCAGGAAGCTGGGCAAGGCCTGGTGGGGGGCACCCTTGAGCCTAAGTCCTTATGAGAGTGGTCCTGTGTCTCCTGGTGGGGGGTCTATCGGGGTCTCCCTGCCCGCTCATTCGCTGGCCTTGGTGTCATGACGGGACGCACCATGGTGCCCTGGGGCTGGGGGGCCAGGGCTGCATGGGCCTGAGGCCACCACAGCTGACGGGCAGGGAGCTGCTGTATCTTAGGGGTCCCTCATTGGGGCAGAGAGGTGCCCCTACAGTGAGGCTGGGCAGGTACTGGACTTCTGGGAGCCTCCACCCTGTTGCTGGTCACATGGGACAGTGACATCCACACCGTTCCTCAGGCAGTGCTGTTTGGGGGATCAGGGTTGGGGGGAGTTGCACATCCCCTGCCCCCTGTGTAGGTCAATAAAAAGGCAGGAGAGAATCCCTCCCATCCTGCGGTCCCTGCCGTCTGGTCCTGGAGGCTGAGTGACACTGCCAGTGGGCACTCGTGGGCCACTATGCATCTTAAAGGTGCAGCTGCTTCTCAGTGTCCACCCCCCTCTTCAAAGTGGGAGAAGCAAAATCTACCCAAATGGGCAGCATGGTTTCTTCCGTCCAGCCGTCTGCTTTTCAAACCTACAGCAGCATCCGCTCAGTCTGCCTGCGGTTCCCACAGGCCGGGCCCGGCGCCGGGGGTCAGGTGAGAAACGCACACCCTGGGCCCTCAGACTGGCGGAGGCCGTGGCGTGGCCGGTGCTCTATTGCCCGGCTAGGTGCCCCAGTTCTGCCATCGCTGCCCTGGGCCCCTCCCTGCCTGCTCTGAGCGTCTGACTGGCCCAGCCTGTGGGAGGGGACAGGGCTGCGGGCCCGGCGGCCACCTCTGGGACTCACATCATGCCGCAGTTTCCCGAGGACAGTCGGGAACACAGCCAGGGGCGCCTCCACTCCGGAAAACCCCACCTTGCTGAAGCCGGAGCCGTAGTCACAGACGAGGGGCGCATTCATGGTGCTGCGTGTGACCAGGACAGGGCTGCGTGGAGACAGGACAGCTGTCAGGGTCATTTGCAAGGCCCTTGACCTGGGACAGACCCTGCCGGCCAGGGTCACTTGCAAGGCCCTTGACCTGGGACAGGCTCTGCCGGCCATGACCCGGGCTCTGAGCTCACGGGACACAGTGTCCCTCACATGGCCTTGCAGGTGGCTTCCCGCACCCAGGCCTGTGCCCTCCCGGGGGGGGGGGGCGAGCCACCCTCTCTCGGCTGCGGGCAGCTGACTGGAAAGGGTGGACTTTCAGGTGACCCCTGACCCGGGCAACCCTGGAGAAGGGGGGCCCCTGGGGGAGCTCACCCCAACATTTTTCCTTTCTATTTTTTAACGGTCACCTGAGGAGGTTGTTGGGTTTGAAAGAGAAAGAAAAAACACCTGATGTGAGAGAGACACGTTGACCAGCTGCCTCTCCCGGAAGCACCCGGCCCAGGGATGGAACCAGCCGCCCAGGCGTGTGCCCTGGCTGGGACGATGCCCAACACCCGGAGCCACACCAGCTGGGCAGGGGAGCGCTTTTGAGCAGCCGGGGAGGAGGGGAGGAGGGGCGTGGGGAGAACACCCAACATGCGGGGCCCGGCGCCCCCACTGCCCGGCGCCCGCGCCCAGTGGCTCCCCCCACCCCCACTGCGCTCCTGGGCAGGCAGGTGGCCCCTAGGGACCTGACCCTCAAGGGAGCTTCTGGTTACTCAGCAACTGTTGGTCTTGCTCAGTGACATTTTCTCTTTCTACTGAAAAAGGGAGAAGATTCCAGGAGAGTTTAATCAAGCAGGGGAAGCATCCGGGCCCAACAGCAGCGGAACGAAGAGCAGCTGCAGGGCAGCCTCCACACACCTGCCAGACCCGCGGGGAGCGGGCTGTCCGCTGTGACCGTCACCCTAGCCAGGAGCCCGCGGGACGCCTGCAAACACAGCACACGCACCTCACAGAAGCCACACCTCTGGCCTCTTAACCCCAGGCCTGGGGGGCAGGCAGCCTGCGCTGGGCCTTGGGGCCGGCTGCCCGCACAACAATGCCCTGCGCTGTAACAGGGTGACCTCAGGGCCCAGCCCAGCCTGACAGGCCCCACCTGCCCCACCGGGTGTGACGCTTGCCTTCCCACCTTTTCTGTACATACTCCTTGGTTTGGGGCCCCTGCCCCTCCAGAGATGAGGGACAGCAGGGAACCCAGCCCCCATCCAACCGCTGCAGACAGCTGGAACCACCGGGCAGAGCTGCCCTCAGCCGCGGGCAGGGGTGGTAACACCTCCGTGCGGGACCCCAGCCCCTTGACTGGAGGCTGGGCGCAGGCCAGGTGCGGGAGGGAAGGGTGGCTCCATGGGGACTCCCAGTGGCCAGGGCTTCTGGAACTGGGTGAACATAGAGGCACGTGGCACTGCCGATGTCTGTGGGGACTGGTCATCGGGGGGGCATAACAGGGCCATTAATGCCGCAGCCTCACTTCCGTTTGGTGGGGACCCCGTTCCTAATGCCGCCTCCATAAACACTTCAGCATGGCCACCTGGGCCACTGGAAAGTGTCTGCCCAGGACTGGGAATCCTCATAAAGGGGTGGGAGGCTGCGTAGCACCAGGACCCGGGCGGACAACTGCAAACCCCGAGTCTGACCTGGAGAAAACGGCCTGGACCTGGAGCTGCCTCCTCCCCATGGGAAGCAGGGGGCAGTGAGCCCCGGATGGCTCCTGGGGTCAGTCAGGCTGCAGGCTGAGCCCCCACGCAGACAGGACGGGAGGAGGACCTGCCCGGGTCAGTGCTCCCTGCACGTTAGTCACCACTGAGGGCGTGGCTTTGGGGTTCCCGTTAGCAGTTCGCTCTGGGGACTCTTGGGGCCACCAGGACCCAGAGGTCTCTGCCCTGTACCTTTTATTTCTTAATTAAAAATGTGTCATTTGAAAGCCCTTGTTCCCCTGTGACTTTCGAGGCTCCGTATCCCACGGCCCTGCCTCCAACACGCAAGCCCGGAACAGGCCCCTGACTGTCGGTGTCTTGGGGCCCCCCAGACACCCTGTTGTTTTCAGGGCCCGAGTCTTCTACTGTTTAAAATCTCATGTTGGCCCTGGCTGGTGGCTCAGGGGATAAGGCGCCGGCCTGAGGACCCAAAGGTCGCTGGTTTGATTCCCCGCCAGGGCACACAACCAGGTTGCAAGCCAGGTCTCCAGCCAGGTCTGTAGCTGGAGGCAGGTGAAAGGCAACCGTACATGAATGTTTCTCTCCCTCTTTGCCTCTCTCCCTCCCCCTCTCTCTGAAAATAATAAATAAAATCTTAAAAAATAAAATAAAAATAAAAGTAAAATCACATGTTGTTCTTGCCCTGGCTGGGGCGGCTCAGTGGATCGAGCACTGGCCTGTGAACCAAGGGGTCAAGGTTCAGTTCCAAGTCAGGGCACAAGCCTGGGGTGCGGGGTCAGGTCCCCAGTTGGGGGGGGGGTGACATGTGAAACACATGGATGTTTCTCTCCATCTTTCTCCCTCCCTTCTTTAAATAATCTTTAAATAGTCATACATTGTCCTAAGTGTGTCTTTGTTTTGGATACTTTGGTAAATGGTTTCTCCCCCAAAAAATCATTATTTTCCCAATTAACTTTCTGTGCTAGGACAGGAATGAAATGGGTGTTTTCCCATTGGCCTCCAACCCTGCCATCCTGATCACGTCACAGGGCAGTTCTACAAGCTGTTTTCAGACGCCTTTGGCTTCCCCAATTCACAGTGGTGCCGGGGGGTCCCCAAGGCCACCCTCAGCTCAGTGACTGCCTGGGAGGACTTAGGGCACCAGCACGTTGCAGTACAAGGAAGGAACCAAAAGAGCGGACACCAGCACGGCCCCTCCAGGGACAGCCCCTGGGCCGCTGCACGCGTGACAGCACCACGCAGGTGGCACCCGGGATGCACCCGAAACTCCGCGCCCAGGACTTTGCTGAGGGCTGGGGGCAGCCACAGCCTTGGTGACAAACGGCCAGAGTCCAGGAGCAGAAAGAAGGCAGGAATTGGGCTGGAGCCGCGGTGTTGGTACGAGGACAGCGTGCACATGGGCACACACACAGTTCCAGGGGCTGGGAGCCCCGCCCCAGCCAGTGGGCAGAGGACGCACGTGGCCCGTCCACGGGAGGCCAGTGGCTGGGGCAGCTCCTTTGGTGCACCACTCCTGGGACCCGACTGGTCTACTTGACTTTTCCCAATCCAGGCCTTTCTGCCGAAGTTCTGTGCTGCCTTCTACTCCCAGGTTTTCCGTACAAGGGTCATCATCGAGGGACTTTGAAGTCAGCATCCCACCATGAAATCGGGCGCGCACGGCAGGTGGTCCGGGGCTGTCTGACCAGGTGGACAAGGTGCTGGCTTAGCCCCAGTTCGCTGAGTTTTTATCATGAACTCATGTCTCATCTGGTGCAACTTTTTCTCCTTAGGTAAGCAAATGGTTTTCTTGTGAAGCTTTTTGATCCTCTCCCGAGGACATGTTCATTGTTGAGGGAGGGAGAGAGAGAGAGAGAGAGATGGATCCACTATCTCCAGGCCACGCCCGGACTAGGGACTGAACCCACAACCCAGGCACGTGCCCTGACTGGGGATCGAACCTGCAGCCTTTTCACGCGCAAGACAACGAAGACACTGCCACCAACCGAGCCACCCGGCCAGGGTGTGTCTTCTTTGTTCTGTTAGAGGGAGGAATTATGCCGATTGGCTTTTGAAAGTTAAAAGGAGTTTGCAGTCTTGGGACAAACCCCACTTCATGGTGATGCTGCAGGGTACCATGTGCCGGTAGGACTCTGAGGATATTTTGTATCGGAGAGTTGAGTGTAATTCTTCTTTATAAGGCCCTTGCCACGCTTCCTCCTGCGGGCTGTGCTGGTCTCTTAAAGTGAGTTGCGACACATTCTCA
The DNA here is from genome assembly GCA_004026585.1 of Noctilio leporinus. NCBI lineage: Eukaryota > Metazoa > Chordata > Mammalia > Chiroptera > Noctilionidae > Noctilio > Noctilio leporinus. Next base: position 71,844 of record PVIW01005160.1, read on the forward strand.
CTCTCGGAGGCATGAGGACGTGTGTGGAAAAACAGGGGCGTAACGCCTTTAAAAACATTGATGGAATCCCCCCGTCGGTGCATGGGGTCTGGTGTTTGGGTTCTTTGTGGGAGTATTTAAAATAAAGAGCTCCATTTCTTTAACTGAGAGAACTCTTCGGATGGTCTGTCTCTTCTGCCGTCCACGTTGGCGAAGCACGTTCCCCAGACATGACGGCGGGTTCTCACTCCACCTACGTGACCAGAACTGCTGGTCCCCAGTCTCGGGGACCCCTGAACTCCGCTCCCGTCCAGGGTCTGCAAACCGTGTCTCAGACGCACTGTCCGGGGTTCACTTGTTTCAGTCGTTCAGAACTCACTTCTCCTTCGCCTCCCTCGCCTCTCGGGGACTCCAGGAGAGGCAGAGCCGATGGCTCCAGGTGGCACCGCCCGGGGGGCTGGGCTTCCCCCAGGGCATGCGAAGATGGCAGCCAACATGGGAAGCGGAGGTGGCTTTCCTGGCGCTGCCACCAACGCCAGGCCGAGGCTGCCAGGGTCCAGTTAAATTGTTGGAGCAGGAAGAGTGGGGTCTCTCTTGCACCCTCCCTGCCTGCCCCCCGTCCCAACTGCTTGCCTCGTGGGTTCTGGGGCTGATTGTCACCTGCGGTGCCCAGGCTGAACCCCATCAGCTCAGGGGGGACGCGTCCTGCTGCCCACAGGGGCTGCGGGTGTGTGGCCCTTCCCTGGGGGGGCGCAGGTGGCAGACCATCCTCCCTGCCAGCGTCAGGAGCAAAGGCGGGCCTGTCCTAGGCTCCCTGGGCACAGAGGCGGGTGCCGGGCCGAGAGCAGGGGCAGGGGAGGGGCCCAGCCTGCCAGACGTCGCTGAGCACAAGGGATGGAGGTGGGAGGCACCAGCGCACACGCAGACCCCGCTGGCCGAGACAGGCTGGGACGCCCTCCGCAGCCGGGCAACGGGCCACACCCTCACTTTGCTCAACAAGAACCCCAGGCACAGAGAGAATCAGGCCGCTGCGGGGTGGAGAAGCCAGGATCACCGCCACCCGCTCCTGCCTCCTCAGAGCGGACGTGCTGTCTGCAGGAAAGGCGGGCGAGGCCACGGTCCTCACCATCATCCAGGGCTGTGGTGCCCGTCCGGCTGGCCACTCGGCCGACCTACGACAAGGACAGCTGCCTGGGGCGCACTGGGCCCCGCGCTGGGGTGGGCAGGGTGGGACGCTGGTATTTATTGGGAAACTGTCCCGTCACCCGCTGGGCCCGGCCCCCATCCTGCAGGGAGCTCAGAAGGCCACCTGTCCTTGTCCGGCCTGTTGCGACTTGAAGGGGAAGCGCTACCCGGTCGGTCTCCACGCCCTCCTTGGGTCCAGGGCATGGGCTCTGGTTTCTCGGGGTTCGATGCTGGCTGCACCCACCTACCCACCTCTGGCACCCCCTCCACTCGCTCGGGGGCCAGGCCGGGATTTCTCCCAGTGGTGAATGGAACAGGCTGCCCTGCAGGCTCAAGAATGGCTGCAGGGGCCGCAGCTCTGGGAGACACCGCACCCCTCCCCTCGGCCCCTCCGGCACCTGAGCATGTGACGCAACGTTCCCGGGCACCCCCTCCATGAAACAGAGCCCGAGCCCAGGCGAGGACAGAAGCCACACAGCAGTCTGAAGTCAGAAGTTTAATATCAAGAATTGTCACCTACCAGGGCAGTGATTTGAATATTCCAAGAATCCCCGAGGGGTGAGGGAGGGGCCCAAGGTTAAGGGAACCCTGGAAAGGGGGCCCCTTGCCCAGGCCGGGGTGTAGACCTGGTTGGCGAAGGCACAAGTGAGGCCCCTGAAAGGTGGACGAACGTGTGGCCAGTCACAGGCCAGCAGGAGGCGCCCTTCCTGAGGACAGGCTGTGGGTGGACACCGGGGGCCTCGTTCGGGACCGCAACCTCAGGTCGGGTCCTACATGGTGCCCCAGCTGGGCGTCACCCCAACCTGGGTCCAGGGGTGCCCAGGAGAAGTCCCTTCCTTGTGCTGTGACCGCAGCCCTCCGCTGACAAGTCTCAGGCTGAGTGCACTGTGCAGTGAGATGCTGACGGAGGGGCGCACGGTCCACGGCGAGTGACGGCGGCTACGGGGCTGACCGCTGGCGAACTCTGTCCAGGGTGCCTTCCGGGCCCACTGCCACTTTGATCAGCAAGAGGAAGTGCCCTCCTGACCCAGGAGCTGGAAGACGCCCCACTCGGGGTCACCACAGAGGAGAAACCCTGCCATGGTCGGGCTGGAGGGGGTGACCCGGTCGGTCTCCTGTCACCGGAGGATGGAACGGGGAAAACCGGCCATTTCTGCTGGTGAGGAGGCGGCGGCTGCGCCCCTGCTGGGCCCCTCGGGACGTCGGGGAGGGACACGCAGACTGACGGGACGCCCGCCTTGCGCTTTCCAGTCCGCGGAGGAGCCGGCAGCTTCTGGAGGCGGAGGAGCCGGACGTCAGCCCGCAGGCCGGGAGCCGGGCGGCTAGAAGATGCCGGGCAGCAGGCGGTAGGGCACGGCGGCCGTGTAGCGCTCCCAGTCGCGGCCGTACTTGTGGGCGCAGCGGTGCTCGTCCCGCAGGCAGCGGTGCGTGAGCAGGATGGTCATGTAGATGATGTAGAAGTAGGGCAGCAGGTGGCCCCCGCCGCAGGCCAGGCAGTAGGCCAGGCTGCCCATGAGGTCGCCCGTGTAGTTGAGGTGGCGAGCCAGGCCCCAGAAGCCCGACGCCAGCAGCTTGCTGCGGTGCCTGCGCCCGTCGGCCGAGGTGTACGCGCACTCGATGGCCCTGGGCTTCCTGCCCCAGATGAGGCAGCGGCCGTCCGTGCGCCGGAACAGGTCCTTCTGGTGGTTGGCCACCCGGAAGACGTAGTAGCCCAGCAGGCCCAGCAGCAGGACGCCCACGGCGTGCGGCGTGGACAGCTGCACGGGGTGGTACACCAGGTACAGGCCCTGCAGGCGGCGGGCGGGGTCAGGGCCGGCGTCCTGTCCCCAGACAGGAGCACCTGCCTCCCCGGGTGCCGCTGGGAACCCCAGGACTAAACACACCAACTGGTCTTGTGTCTCCCTACCTACCTGTCTATGACGTGCAAGTACACACGCGTGTACCACGCACACACGTACTGTGTGTCATAGAAACGTGAAACAGGTAACATGAAGGGGCCGCTCGCAGGTAATCCTACGATGGTTAATCTTACGCCTCCCCACGCGTTGGGTCAAACGCTAGTCTTGTTACGAAGGAGCTGTCTGCCGTCAGGAGGCCTGGACGCGCCACTGCGGGGGGCCCACCCACTCAGCTGAGGCTTCCAAAAGAGGAGCGACCCCCGAGAGCAGGAGGGGCCCACCAGCAGGGGCCCCACCCTCACGCCTGCCGGCTCCCGGGGAGGCTGTGGACAGCTGGGACTATGAGACACATGTACCCATGCGCACACACGTGTTCATGCACATGCCCCACACGTGCCTCTCACGTATACATGAGTATAATCTACTCTGGCTGCTCTGCACGTCTGGGACATGCAGTTCACAGAATCGGAGCCGGGACGCTGCCAGCACCTGGTGGGGAAATGTGTGCGCAGGACCCACCTCAGGGACCCCGCACGGGGACGCAGGCCCAGGATGTCTGGCCCCGGGCATCCTCCCTGCTCCCCCAGGGCTGCGTGTGGCCTCGGGAGGTGTGAGCACCTGTCAGCACCCTAATCCCGCAGGACCTGGGTCCTCACAGAAGAGATTGGGACACAGGCAGGCACAGAGGGGTGACCACGTGGGGACAGAGAGGCCGTGGGAGCCAGCCGCATGACCCTGGGTCTGGGACCCCAGCCACCAGGATGGGCCGTGGGTGTCGGTGGCACTGGCTTACTGCCGGAGCCGCCTCCCGCGCCAACCCTCCCCTCTCCCTGGGAACAGGGAGCCTCTGTCCTCCAGCCGCCCCCACCCTGCAGGCCACACACGCGGCAGCCCAGCTGCGTGGTGCTCACCCGTGTCTGCTGGGAGGGAGCCCTGCGGGCCGTACCCTTTCCCTTGGGACCAGCCGCGTCACCTGACACCCGCCCAGGAGCGTGCCCGCTCCTCACCTGCAGCGTGTAGAGGTACGGGAGCCACACGCAGTCGCCCCAGCCCAGGTACCACCCAAAGTGGTCATGGCAGATGTCGATGGTCTTCAGGTACCAGGCCTCGTTCCAGAAGAAGTCTAGCACGTAGATGGCCTGCGGGACACAGCGTCTAAAGCCCAGCACAGGCCGCGGGTGGCGCCTCCGGAGGGGCGGGGCTGGCCCTCCCTGTCCACCAGGCCTGGGCTGTGTGGGGAGAAGGGGCCCGGGAGTCCTTGTCCTGAAGTCTGTGGTCCAAGGGGACTGCAGCCTGCCCCCACAACATCCTGGGGGTGACACCAAGGCCGTGGGGCCGGGAGCAGCGCGAGAAGGTTCGGGGCGACGGTGCAGGACACCGCAGTGCGATCCACATGGCAGCCTGGCTGTGGGGTGGGTGTCCCAGTGTGTCCCGTGCCAGCTGTCCCATGACACCGGCACACAGACAACGTGGCCGGCACGGCTGGGTGACTGCCGTGTCCCTCGGGGTTGAGGAGACCAGTCTCCTTCCAGATGGGACAAAGGTGAAGACGACACTCCCCGTTCCTCACGCTGAGGGGGTCACTGAGTCCCACAGGGGCCATGTTGGGGGCACCACGTGGGGAAACCACTCCAGAGGCCACAAACTGGGAGACGCGGCCAGAACCCCTCTCACGTCCAGCAACGTCAGAACTGTGACACCAGCATCCCTGACAGGCTGGAGCCCGTGGCAGTGACCCCTGGGAAAGTCCCCATGGCCCCTGGCATGCGGTGACAGGACTCTCCCACTCCAGGCTCGCCAGTCCCCACCCTGGAGACACACGGGAAGGCAGTGACAACCTCCTTCTGAAAGCGGAGGACTAAGGTCTTCCGCCCCCCGCCCGGCCTCACACGCACCTGCAGCACGTTGACCAGGACCATGGAGTTGGTCACCTGGCCGTGCAGCTCCTGCTGCTTAGCGGCGAAGGACAGGTTGATGAGGGTCCAGGCGACGATCCCAGGGCGCCCGTTGAAGAAAAGCTTGAAGTCAAAGTGCTTCCCAATGCGGGGGTTTAACTCAACGCCCATCATGTAGTTGTAAAAGAAGTTGCCCGTGAACTTGCTAGAAAAAGTAGACGGCAAAGGCAAGGTTGGTCAAGGGGCGCCCTGGGCACCCCGTGGACCGTCCCGGTGCCTGGACAAGGGTGCTTGGCCCGCCCGCCTCAGCAGGGCTGTGGGGAACAGCCACCAGCGAGCCCCGGGCGCCGGCCGCCTCCCGCCCCCTCCTCAGGCTCCTGTGGGCAGGCAGCGCCGGTTCTGCCAAGACGAGGGGAAAACAAAGCCGCTCAGAACCAGGCATCCGGCTCTGGGCCCACACCTGTCTCGGACACGTTGGTGACCGTCGGTTGCCCTGGTTACCTGACCCCATGGGCTGCTCCAGGGTGGCCGGGGGCAACCAAGGTCACCCAGGTGAAGACCCTTGGGCACACCCAGGGATTTCCATGCCAATTAGAAGAACTGTACCATCCGTTTCCCGCGCGGTAAGTAGCGAGCAAACGCGCCAACTCCAGCCCCGTTATCCTGCAGCCCCCCAGCCACACGCCCCACACCCGCGTTTCCCAGGAGCCTAGAGGCCGAGCGAAAGAAAACACGCTGCGTTTCCTGCGGGCCCTCGGAATAAATAAAAGCACCTGCCCAACAAGAGTCCTCACACCTGAAGCCCCACAGCCTGCACCTGTGAACGGGAGGAGGGAGGCGGGGAGGAGGGAGAGGAGGGATGAACGTGCGGGAGGTGTGGGCAGGTGGTGATGAAAGGATGGGGGATGGTGGATGGCTAGATGGGTGGGTAGGTGGATGGTGGATGGATAGACGGGTGGGCTGGCTGGACGGACGGCTGAAGAAATAGATAGTCAAAGGGCAGGTGAACGGATGGACGACAGATGGAGATGGATGGACAAGCAGCCAGGCGGACGGGTGGATGATAACCATCTCCCTTAACCCTCCCTTAGAGCAGAAGGGCTCTCCTGGGAAGCTGCTGCGTTAAAGCCACTGAACTAACGTCTCCTCCCTAAGCCTGTTGGGCCCAGGACGTCCCGGGGAAAGAGGCCACATGCTGTCCCTGCCCCTAGCACAGAAGCCACCTTCCCTCTCCCCGGGCCCAGGACTCAGCCCCCGGAGGCGGGCCTGGCCGTGGTCGCCGCAGCCTGCCTGGGGCAGGAGGCTCAGCAGATGCAGAGGGGCCACCAGCTCCATGAAGCCCCCTCCCCCGGGGAACCGCATCCCCCAGAGCTCCGCCCGCCCCGTCCCAGGTCAGAGGCGAGGCAGCAGGGGTGGCATAGGGCGTACCAGTCTCGGGTGCTGGTGGGGAACAGGTAGCCCTTGACCAGGGCGAAGGTGGACACGGCGTAGCCCAGGATGTTGGCGCACCACAGCAGCGGGATCCAGTGATCGAAGATGATGGTGGGAGGGAACCAGGACAGCAGGTGGGCGTTGGCGACCCACAGCAGGTGCGTGATGAGCCAGGCTTGCAGGCCGTTGACCTCGTACTTGTTGACGACCCCTGGGAGGAGGGGGGAACGCAGAGCGTGTCAGTGCCAGCATCACCCAGGCTGCACCCCGAACACGGGGCCTGGCTTCTGCAGCAATTCCAGGCCCGGGGCCACATGCAGGTGCCCCTCCCGCTGCTCCTGCCTGGAGTCTGGGGAGCGGAGAGGGCTCACACCTCTGGCTCTCACCGTCCTCCATGGCTGCGAAATTGGCCACCAAGAGCCACGCTGGTCAGGCAACCACCAGGGTGCACAGGGACGCAGGGCTGTAACCCCACCCCCATTCCTCACCCTGGGCTCTCCCAGCCCGTGGCAAGGGCTGAAGGGGACATTAGTCTTGTCCTCAGGCCTGTCTGCAGCAGCGATGTTTCAAAGGACACTTGCCCTGACCAACGCAGCGGCTGGTTAAGGAGTGACAACTCCCACGTAAGAAAGTTTGCAGGATGTTTAGTTTGTCTTTTGCGCTGATGGAAACGTCAACTATACAACCCTGGCTTGGCGCCCTGCCTGGACGCCACCCTGGTTTCTCCCCTGCCAGCCGAGGGACCGGAGGCTGAGGAACCGCGTTAGTGCGGGCTGAGCTGAACAGGACACCCGGGGACAGGGGGCCAATGCTCCTGTGCTCTGGCCCCGTGGCTGTCTGAGGGCACGGACCTGGCGGGACCCACCTGCCAGGACACCGAGCGGAACAATGGACCGGCAGCCCCTAAACAAAACCCACCCCGCCGCCGCCCCTGCCCCCCACACCACAGGCAGGCACAGCGTTCTCAGCAGAGGCTCCGCGAGTCCGGTGACAGCAGCCCTGGCACGGGCTGCCCTGAGCTGTCTGAGGCCAGGTGGGCAGCGCACTCACGTGGAGGGTGAGAACACCTCACCGGGGAGCGAGGCCCCGCGTGGGGAGGGGTCAGGGGCAGGCTGAGCCCGGGGGTTACCTGCGGGGGTCACGGCGCCCTCCTGCACGCCGCCCACATAGCCAGGCACGAACTTGTGGCAGAAGTCAGGAAGGCCCACGTACAGCAGCACCTGGAGCAGGGGTTGGAGCCCGTTACCCGGAGGGCCGGGCGCGGGGGCGCCGTGCACACGTGACGCCCGGTGTGCGTGGCATTTCTCCCGGAAGGGTCTACAGCTCCGGGAGGCCGACTGCACGTCTGCGGGGCCGACACCGTCACTATCCAAGCAAAGCCAGGCCCTCCCGTGGGCTCGCGCAGGGTTCCCCTGCAGGGCGGGCTCTGTCTGTCCCTCTCGCTGCTGGAGCCCTTGGAAATAACCGCAGCACCATCCACAGGCCATGGAGTGTGGCTCCCCAGGCTGTGTGACCCTCGACGCTGTCCTACCCCAACAGGGACCCACGTCCCCGTCCGTGTTCCCCACCCCTCCTCCCAGCTCCCGACAACCTCAACTCTGCTTTGGGTCCCCACGGAATGGTCTGTCCTAGACTTTTCACATGAATGTGGCCAAGGGACACGCGACCTCACGGATGGACCACGACTGTTTCCCTGCTCTGCCCTCAACGGGCACCGGGCTGCCTCCCGTCCAGGCCCCTCGACACAGGCTGCCTGAACGTCACACCCACGGGGACTGACGTGGGCAGGGAAAGGAAACCCGCCAGCCGGGCCCTGGGTAGACGCAGCGGGTCGCAGTGGACACTGTCCCCCACAAGGAGACCCAGCCAGGGCTGCCTCCCCGCCTCTGCTGCCCCCAAAACGCCTGGGTGCAGATGAGAAGCAATGCCCACCTGTCGCCAGGGCCACTGAGCAGATGTCTTCCTGGGGAGCACCCACTGGTCCTGGAGGCAAGGACTGGCCCCAGCGAGAACACAGGCCTTGGCTTGGCGACCAAGTGCCCTCTGGGGAGGGTACCCCTCCCCAAAGCTGCTGTAGGGTACCCTATTATGCACGGGGTTTCCCTGGGCCCTCCTGTGCGCCCCCAGGGCCTGGCTCCCGGCTGCACAGTGGCCCCCCCGAACTGCAGAAGGCTCACGGGCCCAGGGGGCCGAACACCCCCTGTCCAGCAGGACACAGCAGGCTGCGGTGAGGCCCTGCTGGGTCCCAGGATGAGAACGCCCATCCCAGCCAGGACATTGGCCTCAACCCGGCACCCCACGTGCCCTGACCGCAGGGCGGCAGGTGGGACTCACCTGGAATGTGACCCACAGGGTGTAGATCTGGGCGGCTTCCTTCGTCACCGATGGCGTCCTGGCCCAGATGTCGGAGAGCCGCACGCGGCCGGTGACAAGGTCCCACGCGGGGGCCGTCAGCGAGCAGTGGTACTGGTGGCACGCCATGATGAAGATGTAGACGATGAAGGGCGCGAAGAGCAGCAGGAACAGGACGCTGGCCAGGGAGAACCAGTCCACCTCCCTGCGGGCGGGCACGGCCGCGCGGGCTGGTCACTCCGACCGCCGGCACAGCGTCCCTCTGCGGTGGGTGCCCCTCCCCACGCCACTGCAGGGCACGATCCCCGCCTGGGCCTGGAGAAGCCCCATCAACATGGCCCAGGTCCCTGAGATCCCCACGGCTGGTACCCTCCCACGAACCCATGTCACTCTCTAGCCGGGAACATGGGTGAGACCTACCAGGCACGGCCCCACTGTCCCTGCGTCTCAGCCCCGCCTCTGGCGGCACCGCCGGGGCCCTGGGTTTGGGGGGCGCTGGGCTGGGATCTGGCAGCCATGGGGCCCTGCGGAAGGAGAGACGCCGGCTCAGACAGACCCCAGGAGGACAGACGCCAGGCTCGACCTCAGGCTGGCAGCTGGCTCCTCCCTCAACCTCGTCCGGCCCGGCGGAGTCCAGGGAGGGACGAGACCACTGCAGCGCCCACTTCCCCGGTCACCCTCCAAACAGCAGCACAAGGCCCTTCGCGCCCCATGAGCCGAGCCAGCCCGTCCGTATTTCTCTGCCCCCTTCCCTCCTTTTCTCTTTCTCTCTAAAAGAAGGACATTTTAAAAGTAAATAAAAATGGTCAACAATGACAAATGCCTTCCTCTGCAGCGTGGGGGACTGTGGCCGCATCCGTCACGTGACGTGTGCAGGCTGGTTCACGAGTCTGTGATGCACCCGGGGAGGGGGACCCCGAGACATGGTGCGGAGCCTGGCAGGTGGCAGCCCTCGGCCTCTACGTGCAGCACTGGAGACAAACTGACATGTGGCCCAAGGAGCGTGGATCCTCCAGGAACAACCTTAGCATCAGAGTCGCCAGGACACATCAGAGGCCTTTCCACGGCCCCTCCGGATGCTCTGCTTGCTCCTGGCTGGGCAGTGACACCCCCCACATCAGAGCCTTTCTTTTTTAATTGACTTTTAGAGAGAGAGAGAAACACAGATTTGTTGTGCCGCTACTGATGCATTATTGGTGGATTCCTGCCTGTGCCGTGACCGGGGATCGAACCCACAACCTTGGGGACGCTCTGACCACTGTGCTACCTGGCCAGGGCCCTACAGACTCTGCCCTTACACGCAGGCCCCCCGCCGGTCACGCTGAGCATGCCTGCCCACTGGAAGGGGACGCAGGGTGGCCGGCACTCTTTTTGCCCCAATTACAGCCAAGCCCGTGGGGACGGTCCCGGGCAGCCACACCGTCCCGGGGCAGCCTCGGAACTACGAATACAAAGCCCCAGGAGAACATGGCAAAGAGGGAAAAGAGCATCTTCCACAGATTAAAACGAGACCAAACGCACATCTTGAACTTATCGCGGAGAGTTCGCCAGGAGGCCCCTCCGTCACCGCATGAAATGATGTCACACTCAGGTCACACTCCTGACCGCAGGGCTGCAAGCAGGGGCCAGCGCAGAGCGGAGGTACCTGCTGGTGTAAGTGTTCAGAGCCGGGAGGTCGTGCCACGCTCACCTGTCAGTGTCGTCTGGACACACCAAGGTTGCAGGTTCAACCCCTAGTCGGACTCCCCTCCGGGCAGGCAGCTCCACGGCCGGACGGAGGGTCCCTCCTCGAGCAGATCCCTCAAAACTCCGCAACTCTTAGATCCAGGTCCAGAAGGCCTGCTGGGTCCTTCTCAGCCCACCAAAGTCCTGCAGGGACACCAAGACGTGAAGGACCCTCAGGGAGCTGACCCTTCAGGACCAGGGGCAGGTCAGAGCCCCGGTGGGGATTTTTCCGAGGCCCCCCGGTGGACCCCGGTGAGCGGCGCACACTCAGGATCCAACATCGGGCCTCACGCATGAGGAGGCAACATGATCACGTGGCCTCTCTGCCTGGCACACGCCATGTCTGGCCAACAGAAAGTGCTCCATACTGCGGATAACCTGGGTGGGACTGTGTGGAGGTCTTCGTGGCCCATGCAGACCCTGTGAGCTCACTGGACCCAAACCTGGCAGCCGTGGTGACAGCATCTGACATTCCCAGAGGCTGGCGGTCACCGTCAGCCTGGATCCAGCGCCCCAGCGGCAGGTCCGAGGAGCTGGTGAGAGGCCAGCGCCCGGAGCAGCAGGCAGCAAGGTGGGCTGGGGCCTGGCTCTGCACACTCGTGACCAGTCACCTGCCTGCTGGGGGGTGTGGGCACGAACTCTCACGCCCACAAGGGTCTAGGCGGGCGTCCCTGGCCTGGGAGAGGGCCTGAGCCAGGAAAAGAGCTGTCCAGCCCTCGATCGCTTCCCAGGACAGGTATCTGAGGTCCACAGCCAAGGGCTAAAGGGATGTTGTCCCTGAGGGTTTGGGATGATGGTGTGGAAGGCACTGAGGTTGCTGTGCCCGCCTGACACGAGGCATTCAGCTCGCACACGCCTCCTAAACAAACACGGGGCCAGCACCGCCGCAGCCACCGCCGCAGCCACCAGGGGGACCGCTGGATCCAACCGGGCGACCAAGAGAACGGACTCATTCACTGACCCGGCTTCTCCCTTCTGGGGCCTGATTGCCGCTCTTGGGCTTTCAATGAGCCGCTAGGGAACCCGTGACTCCCTGGACATCCCACCCTCGACCCTCACAGCGGAGCCCCCAGGTCTCCGTCTCTCTCCCCAAAATGTACCCCCACCCTGTGACCTCGCTGTGCGGCCCAGCACGCTGTGCACCCCGCGGGGCCTGTCCGGAACAAGCCTTGTCCTCCAAGTCCCTTTGCAGCGTGTGCTGCGTGCATCCTGGGGTCACAGTAGGAGCCACAGCAGCGCCCTGGTTGGAGAGAGCCAGGCGGAGGACCCCAGACACCCCCGTCACCACCACCAAGCCGGGACCGTCAAGACCATCAGGACCGATGAGTTAAGTAGCCCCGTGGCAGCTTTTTGGCATCTTGAGGACACGTCGGAGAGCCGGGACAGCAGGGAGGGGCTGGGGTCTCCCCTGCCGCAGGGCCGCCCAGGAGGACCACCGGGTGCCACCAAGGTCGAGCGTTCTCAGCAGAACCAGCCCCCCCCCCGTGCCAACAGGTCCCCGTTAGGGATTCAAGTGGCGTGGCCCTGGGCAGCTACTGACACTTGCCAGGCCTCAGCCGGAGCACCTGCTAGTTCCCGCCCCCAGGACCGCGCTGTGTTCCCACCCGGCCCTGGGGAGCCAGCACCGGCGAGGCGGGGTGGCGGGGCGGGTATGCTCTGCTCCCAGACCTCCAGCGGGGCCGGCGGGAGCCCAGGCGGAGGCTGTGCAGCGCTTACGACTCAGAACGAGGGTCCGGTGAGGCGGTTCTGAGCGCCGGGTAGGGTCCTACACTAATCCTGACTCACACTTCATCGGAGCAGCCAGGGCCGGTCTTAGAAATGTGTTAGGTGACCGAGAAATGCAGACAGGCCCCTAACTGGACTTCGGCCGACACAAATGATAAAGTCAGGACCCCTGAGGGGGTGGGCAGCATCTCCCAGCGGGAACCTTTGCCAGGCCGCGGACAGGCGGCTGAGCAAACACGCAGGGGAGGGAAGCTGCACTACAGTGGGCCGCACACACGGCCAACGGCCACACTGCGGGCAGGAAGATCTCATGCGCAATGGCACGCCCTACACCCAAACGTCCAGCAAGTTTTTAAAAGCATGAGCTCCACAGGCAAAAACGGTCTGTCGTTAAAAAGACGGTTGAGAAGCTAAACATCTCACCTAACACCGGACACTAACGAGCACAACCAGCAAAACAGAACCAGAGACATGGAAACAAGGAACAGACTTTCAGCAAGCAGAGAGGGGCGGGCAGGGGAAGGGGGAGAAAGAGGCAAAGGAACTAGTAGAAATGACCCGGGGACATGGGCGACATGTAGGACTGACCATGGGAGAGGGGACGGGGAGGGTGGGGCAGGGGAGCAATGGGAGAAAAATGGGATAATGTCAGATAACAACAATACATTAACTTAACAAAACAAAAGCTCAGCACCGAAACCTTAAACTGGAAACACAGGTGGGTTTTTTTCTGGTGGAAACGGTCTTGTATGATAAAATAATTTAACAATGAAAGTTTTGTTAACAGCTCTTGGAGTCGTAAGATCCACCATTCTGGGAACATCTGTGGTTCTAACTGGGGTCTGGGAGGTCATCTGTCCTCAAGAGGTGGTGAGGGTGACTGCTGAGGTGACCCGTGGTTTACGGGAAGCTTTCCTGCACCCCCACCCGCCCTTGGTGCGGTCAGAGCTCCAACTCGAACTCGTGATCCACAGGCCTGGCCTGCCGAGGGCCGCGGCCACTCCCAGGTGCGAGGCCCGCTCGCACTCCTGGCACCGGAGGGTTCCGGCCTGGCTTGCCCTGGCAGGGCTCGGGCCCCGGCTGGGACACCTGGGGAGGCCTCCAGAAGCAGGCGTGGACCCTAGCTTTGACAGCAGCGACAGGGTTCCGCTTTGGGAAAGCTCAAACATCTGGTAGCACGAGTTTAAAAGTCAAATGTCCTCGTCCCTGGCCCCCGCCCGGGCCTCATTGGCTTGGGCACGCCTTCTCCCAGACAGCGGCTTTCCCACAACACACCCACGCCTTCCTTTCCAGGTTCTTTTGCAACTTCGCTTCTTCACGTTGTCCTGTTTGGGAGGCAGCGTCCTGCTACGAACGGCTGCTATGCAAGCCTCCCACTTACTTTCATTTGTCTTTTAGCTGCAAATTAGGTAAGCGGGTCGCTTTAGAAGCAGTCGCCCTGCACTGGGATGTTTCTCAGCTTCAGCTGCAAACCGCGCTGGTGGAAAAGTGTTCCCCAGGGAGAAGACTCCACCCTCCTGGATCGGCCCGGAGTTATCAGCTCCCCTCAGCCCAGCCACTCAGCGCCCGTCTGTCTAACAGAACAAGCAGGTCACTCCAGAATCCCGTGAAAAAGGGATTCGCCAAACCGTGCTCCCAAAGAGCGGATCCTTTCCACTCCGCTGTGCAGCCCCGGGATCTCCTGACGGAAGCGAGGCACCCACATGCTGTGCGGGGGGCCTGGCTCCCGTCCCTTCACCTACACAGATGTAAGAAGGGCTTCGGTGGTCCCAGAAGGGCACCCTGCCCTGAGACCAAGGGCACCTGAGGTCATGAGGCCACGCATGAGCTCCTTCCTCAGCTCCAGGAAGAAAGTCACTGCTGAAAACACACACTTTCAGGCAAAATAAGCCAGGCAACCGTGCGGAACCCTTACTTTCTGGTCAACCCTGGCTGTCAGCGTGGGGGTCCAGAGGGATGGCCTTCTGCCCCCCACTTCCAGGCCCTAATGCAGGCATTGCCGATGGAGCCCCAAAGTAAAGCAATGTCGCGGGGCTGTGGGTCTGAACTTCCAGCCGTCACCCTCTTAGCAGGTGACTCTCCAGGTCACTTCCTGTCATGGGAAAACGGGGTGATGACTAATATACAGGTTGTTCTGAGAAAGAACTGTGCCTGACACACAGGAGGTGCGCAGGAAGTGACAGAAAGGTACACACTTTGGATAAACTTTTCCTCACTCATTTCCAGCCTTCCCCTCTCCTTTACCTTTTGCCAGAAACCTTACCAGAGCCATTCCTACCCGGAAGGGCCATTTTAGGCCCTGGCTGGTGGCTCAGTGGGCCCTGGCTGGTGGCTCAGTGGATTGACTCCAGTCTGAGAATCCAAAGGTGGCTGGTTCAATCCCCAGCCAGGGCACATAACCAGGTTGCAAGCCAGGTCTCCAGCCAGGCCCATAGCTGGAGGCAGGTGAAAGGCAACCATACATGGATGTTTCTCTCCATTTCTTCCTCCCTCCCTGCCCTTCTCTGTGAAAATAATAAATAAATCTTTAAAAAAAAAAAAAAAAAGCCATTTTAGGGAAAGTATCAAATGTCCAAGAAAGAAGCGACAAGTCACTATTTTAAAGTTGGAAAGGAGAGATGGCTGGAAAAGGGGAGAGGGCCCTTGCACGCGCCCCCTGCACAATTTCTGGGCATCACCCCCGGCCCTGATGAATCTAGTCCTAGTGCAGCCACTCCACCATTTCCTCAAACAGAAACCACCGGCCCACGCACGTCACCCGCGGGGAAGTAGGCACCAGGCTCTGCCCCCGCTCCGCGGGGCGAGCTTCCGAACAGCAGGGTACACATTGCCTCCCCAAAGGGCAGTCTCGGGTAGGCCAGCCGGCGCCCCGAAACCCCGGCCTTTCCTCACCTGAACACGCGCACCACCCGCCCACTTGCACGCGCTCCTCAACACGGGCCCCATCTCACCGGCGCGCACGCTCCGCGGCTTCCCGCGAGTACGTCTCCCCTCCGCGTCTACGCACCGGCCCCCGCTGCACCGGCGCGCGATCCCACCCACACCCGCGCACGCCCACCCTGCACACAGGCCGGCTCACCTGCGCGCGCCCACCCTGCACACAGGCCGGCGCACCTGCGCGCGCCCACGCTGCACACAGGCCGGCGCACCTGCGCGCGCCCACCCTCCACACCGGCCGGCTCACCTGCTCGCGCCCACCCAGCACACGGGCCGGCTCACCTGCGCGCGCCCACCCAGCACACGGGCCGGCTCACCTGCGCGCGCCCACCCTCCACACCGGCCGGCTCACCTGCGCGCGCCCACCCTCCACACCGGCCGGCTCACCTGCCCGCGCCCACCCTGCACACAGGCCGGCGCACCTGCGCGCGCCCACCCTCCACACCGGCCGGCTCACCTGAGCGCGCCCACCCTGCACACGGGCCGGCTCACCTGCGCGCGCCCACCCTCCACACCGGCCGGCTCACCTGCGCGCGCCCACCCAGCACACCGGCCGGCTCACCTGAGCGCTCGGGTCTGCAGCCTCCGCAACCCACGTATTCCAGCCAGCCGTAGCCCCGCCCCCGCGCTACCCTGTTGCGGTCGCCAACCCACCAACCGGAGGCAGGCCCCGCAGTCTTTACGCTCCGCGATTGGCCGCGGCGCCTCGCCCCACCCCCTGAGCTGACTCGGGCCACCACGCGCGCCACTCAGCGGCCGCGGGGCGCGAGATTGACGGCCGAGGGGCCGACCCCAGGGCGCCCAGCCCGGCGCCCGGCCGGAAGCCGAGCACCCTAGAGCGAGCGGGGCCCGGCACCCGTTCCACCGCGTGGTCGTGGCCAAGCTTCTCACCCCATGCGTGCCTCAGTTTCCTTTAATGCTGGTGGGGCTTCAAAGGCGCGCGGCAAAGCGGAGCATCTGGGGTCTAGGTGCTGGGTCTACAAAACAGACAAAATGCCTGCCTTGGCCGGAGCGGGGCGGGGGCAGAAACCACGCGACAATCCAGCAGGTGCTGCACAGGGCGTAGATGGTGGGGAGATTAAAGTAGGGTCAGTGTGTGGGAGGAGCCGTCTTATTTGGGGGTGGCAAGCAGGACTTCTAGCTGCTAGGAGCCCCTCACAGGTCCGTTCGCAGAAAGTGGCCGACGTGGAGTTTAGGTGGGACGTTTATTTACTAGGGGTCGCACCTGCGCGGAGGTGGCAGGAGAGGAAGCCGCAGCCCTGGATCGAGAGAGAAGTTGAGCCACAAAGCAGGACCCTTGTCCACCCCCCAGCTTTGGCGGGAGGAATGGGGAGCCCCTCAGCTTTGGCAGAGACGTGGGGAAGCACCGGTGTTCGGAGTTGTCCCACTAGGCAGGACCGGCCCAGCCCTGCACTCCTGCCTGCGCCAGTCTTTGGACTCCAGCCACCCCTGCAAGGGCATGACCTTGGGCGCGGCCGCTGCACTCCAGGCGGCGGGGAGAGAGGTGGGCAGCGGAAGGCGTCTGCAGACCCCGCCTCCTCCCTCTGGGCCATCAGGCTTTCTGGCTTGGGGTCTGCTTCGGCACATCGCTATGTCCCTTCCAGAGACATTTCTTTTTCCTGCAGTTTTATTTTATTTTGGGAAGATGTCAAACAAATCCGTTGGCTATAGGGAAGTGACGCCCCTGTACCTAGATTCGCAGATGTCACCCCCGCCCCCGCTCTCTGTATTACCCCCCCCACCCCCCTTGAACCATTAATTAGCTACAAATACCTCCTAAGTACATCAGTATCCGTCTCCTAAAAACCAGGACCTTCTTTTATATTACTAAGATAAAATAACCACGCTCTGGAAATTTAACATCCATGCAATGCTATTCTGATATATTTGTCCATACTCAGTGTCCCCAATGTCCCAGTAATGTCCTTTCGAGCTCTTTTGAAAGACCCAGGATCCAATGAAGAAACCGCTCGGTGCGTTTAGCTGTCCTGGCTTCTTAGCCTTCCTGAATCTGGAACAGGGACCAGCCCTTAGAGCGTGTTACATTGTACCTTTCTGGTCTCCCTGGACTGGACGGTTTTGAAGAACTCAGGCTAGCTTTTCGGTATCTCTCTCTTCCTCACTCTTCCATTTAGGGTGTGCTTTAAAGAGGCCCCATAGATGATGTGGTGTCATCAGGCACCACAAACGGAGGCAACACGATGTCACTTTGTCCCCTTGTAGATGGTAAATTGGTGGTTTCTGCCAGATGTCTCCACTTTTCCTCTGATTAATAAGTAATCGGTGGGTGATGCTTGGAGGCCGTGTCAATATGCTGTTCCCAAAAGACCTTTCATCCAGCCGTGTAGCATTTAACGAAGACTCCTGGCTGAATTGCTGACTCGGTGCAAAAGAGTGATTATCTCATTTCATCGTTCCTTCAAAATCTGTTGAGGGTTTTCTGTGAAGAATTTCCCTCCCCTACTTAATTTAGTTTAATGTAATAGGCTTTCTACTCATTACGTTTTGATCTTGAAGAAATTTCCTCTCCTACTTAATTTAATGGAATAGGTTTTCTACTTATTGAGTTAGGATCCTGTACTGCTGTTAACACTTATTTTTTAAATTTTTTTTTATTTCTTTTTCTTTTTTTTTAAATTTTATTGTTGTATTATTTTTAAAATTTTTTTAACATTTTATTTATTATTTTTAGAGAGGGGTAAGGAGAGAGACATCAATGTATGGTTGCCTTTTTCCTGCCTCCAGCTATGGACCTGGCTGGAGACCTGGCCTGCAACCTAGTTATGTGCCCTGGCTGGGAATCAAACCAGTGACCTTTGGGTTTGCAAGCCAGCTCCTTAACCATTGTGCCACCAGCCAGGGCTGATGACACTTTTTTTGTTATCTTTTGCAGACTCAAACTGCCCTGTATTTGGACAGTGGGAGACCTTTCAGGCTGACTTCTTTTTTGAAGTAGCATGTCCTCCTCATTCTTTGAGCATTTCCTTGTTTTGTGCACCAACCAGATGTTGGAGGGCCCTCCCCTTCCTAGCCCCTGGCTGCGAATCAGAGGTTGCTGCCCACGCAGGACGTCACTCCCGCTTAAGACGTGCTGACTCGTTTCCACCTGGATGTCAGGAGAGGGAGCCTGACTGGTCCACTGTCCCCACAATGTGCTTGTGCAACTTGATGTCTTTGCACATTCCAGATCGGATCGTGCTGGGACAGGCCGGCCTTGGTCCCAGTCCCTCATCAGCGACATTCTTTAGAGAGAGATTGAACTAACCAGCGGGGACCCTGCCCTCTCTACACTCATGCTGATGAATCGCTATACTGCGTGGGCACGCGGCCGGCTTTGTTCGCACCCAGTGTACGTGGAGTAAGCGCTTTCCGCTTGGGGGGTCGCCCTAGGGGATGCAGAACAGGCGTGTCAGCTACCCCCACGGCTCGCGCGCCTTTCTCTGCCCGAACCCCGAGTGGACCTGCCTGGACACGAATACTTGCAAGACACATGTTAAGGTGCAACTTGTGGGGAGTGTGAAATAAAACAGAGGGTGGGGACAGGGGCAGGCCTGTCCCTATGCCAGCGCCCTAGGACCGGGCTACCAACCCACGCCCCGTTAGCGTGGGGGCGGGACCTCCCTTACTGCGCAGGTGCGGCCCGCCTCCTGCAGCGGGGCTGGATTTGGGGCGGGGCGACGGGCTGGCTGTCTACGAGGGGCGGGGCCTGTATCGGGGCGGGGCCTGGCGCCGTGGCCCCCTGAACGAGCCCCCGGAACTAGCGCGCCTTGGGGGCGGGGCTCCCTGCGGGCGGGGTCGCGGGGCGGGGCTCGCGCCGTTGCACCCAGCTCTGCAGGGCTGAAGGACCCACACACAGCACGGCGGCCTCCTGCCCAGGCGACTGTCGCAAGAATGGGTCGGAAGGTGACCGTGGCCACCTGCGCTCTCAACCAGTGGGCCCTGGACTTCGAGGGCAATCTGCAAAGGATTTTAAAGAGTGAGCCCGGCTAGGGGGCCGGGGGCGGGGGCGGAGCGAAGGGCCGACGGGCTGGCTCGGGACACACGCAACCTTGCCCTGGGCCGGCTCGGGCCTACCCCTGGGGACAGATAATGGCTAACGGCCATGCCCGTGTTAGCGCAGCGGCTCTCCGCGTGAACGGGGCGGGGGGGGCATTTAGGGAGGCTGGGGACACGTGGTGCGTACACCTGGTAGAAAAGTCCTGTTGCGGAATGCAGGTGAGGGGCTGGGGGCACACCTGTCCTCAAGTATCGCTGGGTCGCGTGGCCACATCTGACATCAGCTACCTGTCCTCGGGGAGAAGGTGGCCAACCACTGGAGAGGATGTTGTGAAGGGCCCACACTGGGCGGCCTCTGCCACCTGAGACCTGAGACCATCCTGGTGAGGGGAGAAGGGGCCCAAAGAGTGGAGAGGCATAAAGCCAGGGCCAGCATAGAGACCAGGATCGTGGGGTCACCCTAGAATTACTACATGCGGGCTGAGCCCTGAGCATAAACGCGTTCCCGCTTCCCCTGTCCCAGGGCAGCCCTGCCCGTTGGCCACCCCAGGCCTCCCGGCTGCAGCTGTTCACCGCATGCAGCTGAAGACCTCTGAAAACGGATGACTGTGGGGACAACGTCTTATCAGCCAGGGGCCTTCATTGGACCTTCGTCCTTTTTATTTGTTTCAATAACCTGCTGTCCTCTCATCAGAGCTCACAGCAAATCTGATTGGGGGAAGAGAGGAGTTCTGGGGGGCCACCCAGCTAGCCTCTACCACAGGCACTGGGCAGCTGCTGGCCAGGCCTTAAGGTTCCCTGTGCCTGCCCCCTGCTGCCTGCAGGCCCTGCCTCTCCCTGCACTGGGTCTTCCACCTTGCTTGTTAATGAACTACCAGGGAGCCACTTCCTCCTCCGAGGAGCCAAGGGTCAGCCCGGTGGCACTGCCCGGTTCCCACTTCCTGTGGGTGTGCCCCCAGTCCCCGGGCAGATGCCATCCTGTTGCATCAGGGCAGGAGGTCACGGAGTCCTTCTGTGTGCCTGTTTCTATTTTTTCTTTTAATATTTTTTTAAATTTTTACTTTCAGAGAGAGGGGAAGGGAGAGAGGCAAAGAGGAAGAAAGATATCAATGCATGGTTGCCATTCACCTGCCTCCAGCTACGGACCTGGCTGGAGACCTGGCTTGCAACCTGGTTATGTGCCCTGGCTGGGGATCGAACCAGCAACCTTTGGGTTTGCAGGCTGGCGCCTTATCCACTGAGCCACCAGCTAGGGCTTTTGTTTCTTTTCTTTTCTTTCTTTCTTTCTTTCTTTCTTTTTTTTTTTTTTTTTAATTTATTATTTCCAGAAAGAGAGGAAGATAGAGAGGGAGAGAAACAGAGAAACATCTGTGTATGGCTGCCTTTCACCTGCCTCCAGCCACGGATCTGGCTGGAGACCTGGCTTGCAACCTGGTTATGTGCCCTGGCTGGGGAATCGAACCAGTGACCTTTGGGTTCACAGGCCGGCGCCTTATCCATGTGCTACCAGCCAGGGCTCTTTCTTTTTTTTTTAATCACACCTACCACAACAGTTTCCCTGCCTTCCAAAGAGGTGTATGTAGGTGCTGAGCCAGCCCCCCTCCCTCTCTCTCTGTATTCATAGGCATCGAAATTGCCAAACAGAAGGGAGCAAGATACAGGCTTGGACCGGAACTGGAAATATGGTGAGCGCAGCACTGTGAAGCTCCCAGGTGGCAGGGAGGTGTCCGCAGCTCTCCTCTGCTCACGGGGTGGGGAAGGGGTGGGGAAGGAGGGGCGGCCACAGAGGACATCAGAAACCCACGAGGGGGCCTGCCCGGAGCCCCTGAATAGGAGCAGCCCCCACACCCCCAGCTGGGGAGCCCTAGATTCCCATGCCCACAGGCAGGGAGCTGCATTTCCCCGCCTGCAGGTAAAGCAGGGCTGCTTCCTTTGAGCCAACATACCTGCCCCAGGACATCAGTTTCCTTTTTGGCCACGAACAGATCTCGGTGGGTGGTCTCAGCCCCGTTTTGAAACAGAGTATTATAATCACTGCTCTGCCTTTCTGCAGCGATTCCATGTTTTCCTTCTCAGAAATAACCGAGTGGGCCTCTTACAACCTACGGTTTTTTCAGACTGTGGTGTCCGCTGCCCCCTGGGCTTCCCAGGGTTCCCACCGGTCTCCGGGCTCCTGCCCGGCTGTGCAGCCTTCGCTCCGTTGCATCTGAATTTGCCGACACCCGGAGCATCGCAGTTGCTTCTGGGGCCGCTGTAACGTTTCCCAGACCGGGTGTTTTGAAACAGACAAGTTTGTTTTCTCTCCGTTCAGGGGGCCAAAAATCAGTGTCACCGGGCTGTGCTTCCTCCGAAGGTCCTCGGGGAGACTCCCCGTGTTTCAATTTCCAATAAAATGCACCATTTTCGTAGCAGTGGTTCTGACTTGGGTTGCGGTGCACTAGGACCACCTGGATGGAGGCTTTCAGAAGACCCCCGTGCACTGTGGCACCTGGCAGGTCTCACTGATTGGCCCCTGGGCCCCTTATTCAGAAATAATCAATTAGTTGCCACCCTGGCGTGCGTCCCTGGGGCTCACCTGCCGTCCCTTCCCTCCCTCTGCAGCGGCTACGGGTGTTGGGATC
Organism: Noctilio leporinus; assembly: GCA_004026585.1. Classification (NCBI taxonomy): domain Eukaryota; kingdom Metazoa; phylum Chordata; class Mammalia; order Chiroptera; family Noctilionidae; genus Noctilio; species Noctilio leporinus. The sequence goes on from PVIW01005160.1 coordinate 93,588, forward strand.
ATTATTATGAGCCGGACACCCTCTTGCATTCCTTGCAAGTCCTGGCTGCCCTCTTGGAGTCTCCGGTCACCCAGGACATCATCTGTGACGTGGGAATGTAAGTGCCCACGCCAGCAAGGCCGGGACAGGCTCAGGAAAGAAAGACGTTCAGGGGTGTGACCCACCCAGCGCAGCCCTCGCCGCTGGCAGGAAGGGGGAGTCCTGAGCGGGGACTCTGTCCTGTCAGGACACTTGTCCCCGTGCTAGAGGGGGTTCCTGCGGAGCTTCCTCTCGGGGTCCCCAACTTTGGTTTGGGAAGCTGCCCCGCAGTTCGGGTTCTCCACCTCAGAGAAGAGTAGACAGCGGCCCCTGCCGTCTGCTGACGGCCGCACCCCCCTCTCCGCAGGCCCGTGATGCATAGGAACGTGCGGTACAACTGCAGGGTGATATTTCTCAACAGGTAGGCAGCCGCGGGACCGTGGGGGCCGGGGAGGCTTCTCTGGGACACCGGGCAGGCCACGCAGGTGACACTCCTTCTCCCGGTCCCGGCTACCACCACACAGACACCTGCAGGTGTTGGAGGCCCCAGGGTGGTGTGTGGGGACCCATGGCCCGGTCGCCAGGACCCACTACAGGAGGGTGAGCGTCCCTGGTGCTGTGTGCAGACGTGGGGAGTGACACCTGCTGGGTCTCACTGTCTGCGTCCGGGCTGGGCGGGTCTGGGCTGCTCCTCCAGTATTCCATGGTGCGGCCATTTCAGGGACACTCTTGTCCCCTGCCTGCAGGAAGATACTGCTCATCAGACCCAAGATGGTCCTGGCGAACGAAGGCAACTACCACGAGCTGCGCTGGTTCACCCCGTGGTCCAGGAGCCGGTGAGTGGGGTCCCAACTGGCCGGGTCTGCACCACGAGGAGCTGGGGGTGGGGGTGTCCAGCTCACTGAGGGGAAGACGCCGAATTCCGGGCAAAGCCCCCGCCCCTCACCCCCTTCCTGCCATTTAGCGGGGCTGCTTTACTGCTGATGATTACATGGTACTCAGCTCATCACAGGCCAGAAAACTCCAACATCAGTCCTGAATCGCCACTGGCTTCACATCTGCATGACTGTCTGCCGGGGTTTCTCATTTTATCTATTTTTAGAGAGAGGGGAAGGGAGGGAGAAAGAGAGGGAGAGAAGCATGAGTGTGTGGTTCCCTCCACACACCCCCAACTGGGGACCTGGCCTGCAACCCAGGCCTGTGCCCTGACTGGGAATCGAACCAACGACCCTTTGGTTGCGGACCGGTGCTCCATCCACTGAGCCACACCAGCCAGGGCCACTCCCGTACTTAGTTGCTGTTGCTGCTATTATAAATGGGAGCTTTGCACTGTGTGTTTTAAGTGGTTCGTATTTTTAGGTAGGAAACAAACTCCGTGGGTCATTTTTTGTAATTGGCCACCTTCATATATTCTTTTATTGGGGTCTAGTAGTTACTCTGTTGGTTTTCTTAGCTTTTTTCAAGGGCGCATTACATAACGTACGACTACCTTTACTTCTCCTCTCTGTGCTCTGCACACTTTAAATGTGACGGGAACGAGGTACTAAGGAGTACGCCAGCTAAAACTCAAATTCAAAAATACTGTGGGGTTGGCCAAAAAGTTCTTTTAGTCTTTAGTACGGTGGCTCCAATCGTGCTTAGTTGTCTTGAACTTTATGTGAAACCATTTCCCACTGTTACAAGCATGCCTGAAAAAAAGGAAACAAGAACTCATCAGAATTGGTGTATATTTGGGCCGCCCTTTTAATATTGAAGAGGGGAGAAGAGACACATTTTCGGTGTATTATGCTTTATGAATTCAAGGAAGGTGAAAATGTAACTGAAACATGAAAAAAGACCTGCGCGGTACATGGACAGAGAAGGGGCTGTGACTGATCAAACGTGTCAAAAGGGGTTTGTGGAGTCTTGTTGACATTTTGGCCCCGTGGTGCTTCGCTGCGGGGCTGGCCTACGCGGTGGAAGATATTTGGCAGCACCTGGCCTCCGCCCACTGGAAGCCCTATGGGCAGAGCCAACATACCCAGAATATCCAAATCCAAGTTACTGGTGAAAATGAAAACCGCGTCTGCTATTTTACGGGGAACAACTAAACAGACTTCTTGGCCCATCCAGTATGTGAAACACCGTCTACTTTCCTTTCTTTTCACCGAGCTACAAATAACGTACCGTCAAGCACGTGGGTTTAGGTGGGTTTAGGCGGGTTTGTTTCCGACTGCTGAGCGCCTGTGGCAGCCCCACCCTCCTCCTGCCCCTCCTGTCCCCCAGCTGTGTCCCGGCATCAGGCCGGTCACAGGTAGGGTGCCTTCTGTCCCAGCTGTTCCTCGTGCTAACGCAGTTCTTTGAGGTTCCCCCAGGGATTTAGTCCTTGATATAGTGCAGGTACTCTGCTTTTTTAACGTCATAGTTCAGTTTTCATTGTCATAAATAGTTTTGCAAGCTTGATAATAAACCAGACCCCCTCTTGCTCCACTGGTCCCCAAACCGCTCCCCAGTCTGGTTTCATTTGCTCCTTTCTCCTGGGACCTCTGGGTGTCGCCTCTAGTTAAAGGCTGTGCACCCACTGCCCTTGGGACGTAGCGTGGACAGCCCGCAGCTTGGTCCACACGTCAATAGGGAAAAGGGAAAAACACCCAATCAAAGAAGCATCAAAGGAAGGAAAGACACAGACCCATGCACGTGTTACGGGGAAATAGCCATAACTGTGTGAAGCAGCAGCATGGCTGTCATTCAGGCTGACGTGGGCGGGGGTGGCAGCGCGTGGCACCTTTCCGCCCCACTGGATTCATGACGTTAAAACGGGGAACATGCAAGGCTGCCGGGCCTAGGAACCCCGCCCCCCAATACCTCACTAGGAGAAACCCTGGAAAACTGTGAGGAGGGAGAAGTACCCCAACGGCCACCGCCATCTATGGCTTGGGGACCAGGGGTCATGTGCTGGCACCACCCAGGGAGGGACGGCCGGTGACCGGTGTGAACCAGGGTGAACCCCGGAGAGGTGATGTTGGAACAAGAGGAACGGCCACGCCCCATCAGCAAAACCTGCAGGTGCTCAGCACGTGGGGTAGGGCAGCACCGGGGTCAGCGGGGCCTGGGGGTCCTGTCCCCTCCTTAGTGAGCTCCGTCTGCGTCTCGGCGGTGCCCTGCGCCAGCCCACTTGCCGTCACGCTTGGGAACCGCCCACCTTTTCGGGTCGGCCTGTGTATTCAGCCTCTGACTGTTTGTTATCTCAGTGATGATCCGGTGTGTAACTGCTGGGTGAGAGGAGGGTGATTGTTCTGGAATTGCCTTTCCGTCGGTCACAGGAAGGAGGCCGAGACAGGGGTGGGGGGCCCTGATTTGTAGCGCGGGGGCTCCCTGTCTCCAGGTGCCCGGCCCTCAGACCTGTGCTGTCTCCCTCCCAGGCAAACAGAGGAGTATTTCCTCCCCCGGATGCTCCAGGACCTGACAAAGCAGGTGGGTCTTGGGGAGTAAAACGCATTTTTCACTCAAATGTCATGCTCCGCAGTTCATGGCAGACCATGCGGGGCAGAAGCTTTTGGGTCAAAGTCACAGGACCCCCATGGTGCATGTTGTCGACAGAGCAGGGGGTTCCATCTCGGTGGGGAGGGGCCTCAGGACCCCCAGACAGTGGTGAGCACCCCCTTTCTCTTAGGTCACTCCTGCTCAGGCCGCCACCCTGGCTCTCCTGGCAGGTGCAGGTGGGGACACAGGGAGGGGTCTCCTGTCCCCCCCTTAGCTGGCTGGGTGGCCCATAGGAAAGCCCTTGAAGCCAGGTATGTGGGGTCTCTTGTTACGAAACTCATGGGAGGCTGGACTTAGCTGCCTGTTCATGTGGGGAAACTGTCTTATCTCTGAGCCCGAGGTCAGGCCACAGAGCTTTGCTGTCGCGGCCCCACGGGGGGGTCTCGCCCCCACTCTTCCTGCTGGAAGCGGCTGGGTGGCTCAGCCGGAACCGGCCCGGTGCACCTGCTGCAGGTGTTTGGGGGCGGGGCCACAGGTGTGTTGGGAAGGCCCCTGCTGGCTCAGGCTCCCGCTGCCCGGGTGGACGTTTGTCCCGGCCACCCTGACAAAGCACCGCAGGCAGCGGTTTGAACCGTGGATGCTCATGGTCCTGTCCTGGAGGCTGGGGTCCGAGACCCAGGCGCCCTGGGGCAGGTCCCCCGAGGCCTCTCTCCTGGGTGTGCAGACAGCATCCTGTCCCTGTGTCCCCACAGGGTCGTCCCTCCGTGCACGTCTGTGTCTTGATCTCTTGTGATGCGGACCCCAGTCACTTTAGATGAGGACCCACCCTGGTGACCTCATTTTACCTCCGTCCTTTTTTTAAAGACCCTGTCTCTCATACAGCCACATTCTAGGGTCCTGGGGGTCAGGATTCTAATATATGACTTTTCAGGGATGTAAGTGAGCCCATGGTACCCAGTTCTCTGCACCTCTAGTGATCACACTCTGGTGCCCATGGGGCTGTGCGGAATCTGATAGGTGGATCCACAGAGACGTGCCCGAGCCGCAGTGGTACCTGAATGGGGCAGCCCCCAGTTCTCTCTCCTGTCGGGGGGTGGGGTCTTCCTCTGCCCCTCACTTCCCTAGTGGACAGTGGCTGCCCCGGCCCTTCGGCGGATGCCCAGTCTGTCCGGGAGGCTGACCGGGTCACCAGGGCTGATTCTGAGGGACCCTCCAGGGCCAGCGTGGGCACAGGCCCTTCCGAATTAGCAGTCAGCGATGGCCCAGCCCGGACCGGTCACCCCCGGGACCTGGAAAGTTTGGAGCACATTTTAACCCATCCTGACCAGAGCACTGTGTGTGTGCACGCGTGCAGGTGTGCGTGTGTGCGTGCATGTGTGTACATGGGGCCCTTCGTTGAGGACAGGTTGCAGGAGGGGCCCCGGCGGCTGACCGGCGCTGGGCGGGGCTGACTCTCAGGGTTTGCGGATGTGGCTCCAGTTGGGTCGTTTCAGCAGGGGGGTGGGACCACCTCCCAACAGCACCGTCAGGCGCGTAGAAAATGTTGCGAAGGCACCCGGTGCTGTGCGGAGCCCCGGGGAGGGTCCCGTGACAGAGGAGGGCTGTCATCCTTGGTGATGATGGCACTGCGTCCGGTTTTCTGAGTGACACCAGGGGCCTAGGACCGTCAGCAGCCCCAATCAGGGTGGCCAAGGGGTCTCATGTGGCCGTGTCCCCAACTGCAGGAAACCGTGCCCTTCGGAGACGCAGTGCTGGCCACGTGGGACACCTGCGTTGGGAGTGAGATCTGCGAGGAGCTCTGGACGCCCCACAGGTCAGCCCGGCCCGCTGGGCGCCCCGGGGAGTGGCGAACGTCCCGAGTGCTGGCCCGGGGCTCGGGCGATGCCCGGGAGCTCACGGCCGGCGGGCGGGTGGGGGGACCGGGACGGCCTCATTCCTTCCCCGCCCCGCCCGCAGCCCGCACATCGACATGAGCCTGGATGGCGTGGAGATCTTCACCAACGGCTCCAGCAGCCACCACGTGCTGAGTAAAGCCCACGCCAGGGTGGACCTGGTCACCATGGCCACCACCAAGGTGGGTAGCGGCTGGGACTCGGGAGCCTGCGTGCACCTAGGTCAGCGCTTTGTGCCTCACATAGGCCCAGTTCTCCTATGTCCATGGGGTCCTCTCGCCCGGCCTCGTTCAGCCTTGACACCTCCCGTGAGGCGCTGCTGACCGTCCCCTCACGAGAGCAGGATGCCGGGCATGTGGGGACAGTGGCTGAGGGCTCACATCTCAGCCTCTGGCTCCCAGGCTGTGTCCCAGCACTAGTGACATGGTGACGGGGGGCCTGACTGTGCCACCTGCCTGAAGGCATCATGGGCAACTGCAGGGAACACCCACGTGTTTGCCACTCTCAGTGACACAGCAAGGTCACTTACGGGACAGGCTTGCCTTGGCCACACCATGTGGATCGTGGGTCTGTCACTCGAGGGTCAGACCGTGCACCCCGTGTTCCCTCCTGTCTGATGGAGGTGCTGGCGCCTGCCTTGGGGGGCCATTGGAGGGGAACATAGATGTGTATGTCATCCTGGGGACTGGGAAGGTCAATGCCATGGTCACGCATGGTCATGCACCTTTCTTGGGGACACCAGTTACAAGAAGTGGGAGGCGGTCCGAAGGCGGCAGGAGCCGGGGGCAGGCCAGGGTGGTGGACCCTGGCTGACCCCCACTGTCGGCTCTGCATTTTCAGAACGGCGGGATTTACCTGCTGGCCAACCAGAAGGGCTGTGACGGGGACCGGCTGTACTACGACGGCTGTGCCATGATCACCATGAACGGCCGTGTGTTTGCTCAGGGGGCCCAGTTCTCCCTGGACGACGTGGTGAGGAGCCGCGGGCATGGGTGGATCCCTTCCCAGCCGGTGCCAGGCTGGGGGGCATTTTCTCCCCCCAACCACCGGGGGTCTAGTGCGGGCCCCATGGCCGTCCTTCCTGGCCTTCACCTGGTCGGTGGGAGAGGAGCCCCTCCCACGTTTACGTGGGTGGTCCCCAGGCTGCACGTGTCCCTGACACAGGAGAGGTGAGGGCCCCCGCAGCCTATCAGCCGCACAGGCACGCCACCCAGGGAGCAGGACACCGCCCCATGCGTGGTCGCCCTCCGGCACTCGGGCAGAGCGGGCCGTATAGTTATGCAGCTGGTACGGACTATAGGACACCCATGACTGGGGGCTGAGCAGACAGGAAGGTCCCCGTAGAGAATCCCGTTGCCCTCACGTCTGAGTTGGGAAGCCGGAAGGAAAGAGCGGTGGCTGCTGGCCCTGGTGGATGAGGGTTCCAGTCACGCAAACTCAACAGGAATCACTTGGTTCTGCCTGGAGGTCGTCCTGAGCAGCCAGGTGGCTGTGACAGGCTCGGACCGTCCATCCAGGGGACAGTCCCCTCACTGTCTTTGGATCCAGCTGCTTTGGTGCTTGTACTTTGGGGACAAGCGTTGGAGCGGGGTCCCAGCAGCAGGCACACCCGTCCCCTGTGGAAGTCCCCCAGGTGTCCTCGGGGATCTGCTGCCCGAGTGGCAGTGTCCCCCAGGGCCACCTGTTGTGCAGGGTTGACCATGATGAAGACGGAAGGGGGTTGATAGGAAAGGTACAGTCCATGTGAGCAGCTGTTTCTCTGTCCCCAAAATGGCTGCGTCTCTCTCAGTCCAGGTTGGTGGACAAGACCCGTGGCTGTGCCTACAGCTGCAGGCACCTTGCGTGGAGATGGTGGCAGTTGGCAGGGGGCACCTTCCCCAGGGTCAGCGGGTGTGCAGGTCCCACGCTGACCTCCACGTTGGATGCCTGGGGACCCTGATTTTTAGCGTCACCCATGTGATTCTAACACGCAACATGCTGGGGACCTTGGCCTCATGGTCCCCAGTGGCTTTCCAGCTGGAGTTTCCAGATTTTGCCGGCGTGTTCAGGGACAGCGGGACATCACCCTCCGCAGGCCAAGTCAGTGCCTGCATGGCCCCCAGGCGCCCACTGGGCTGTGGTGTGGGGACAAGTGGGTGTGGCCTTCTTCTCAGGAAGAGTCATGCCCTCCAGGGGCTTTCCACCCTGTGTGGCTTCACACTTTCCTTGGCTTTGTCCTTTGAGAAACCCAGTGGCTTCGGTGGCCCATCTCTTGGGAGATGAAGGAAACTCAAATGTCGCATGAGCTTCTTACGGTTTTTTTCACGGTGGATATTTGCAGCTTGAGTTGGGCCCAGAGCTGACAGGTTGACAGAAGCAGCTGTCCACGGGGCTGGTGGCCGGAGCAGGGTGGCCATAGCTGTCCTGTGTCACCCGAAGGCATCTTACATGTGTGTGCCACGTGTCAATGTAATTTGATTAGGGTTTTTTGTTTTGTTTTTAAAGATTGTATTTCATTATTTTTAGAAAGAGAGGAACGGAGAGAGGCAGGGAGGGAGAGAGACATCAATGTAGGGTTGCCTTTCACCTGCCTCCAGCCACAGACCTGACTGGAGACCTGGCTTGCAACTTGGTTATGTGCCCTGGCTGAGAATCGAACCTGCGACCTTTGGGTTCACAGGCTGGCACCTTATCCTCTGTGCCACCAGCCAGGGCAGGGTTTTTTTTTTTAAATAAAGAAACGAGTGCATTTGCAAGTTAAAACCTTTGTTTTTTCTGTGGTATAGATTCCCCACCCCCACCTTATCTGGGGTCAAAGGCACGGCAGCATCACCTGTAACACGGGCAGCACCTCGGGGCCAGGACCCTGGGCTGAGTCCCAGGACTCCGGCCCCACCTCTCTGCCACTCCCCAGCTCAGCCGCCCTCTCTGTGGGCTTCATTCTTGAAGTACTTCTTGCAGCCCCAGGATGGCTGCAGCAGCTCCGGCCATTTCATCTCCACCATGATGAAAGGCAGGAGAGGGGCCCTTGTTCTCATGTGCCTTTTTAAGAACGGGGAAACTGTCTGAGAAGCCCTCCACCGGACGCTTACTGACAGAATTTCCTCCTGTGCTGTGATTGACAGGTCACTGCGAAGTGTCTGAGTGCCGTGAAGGGTCACAGGGGAGAATGTTAGTTGGCGAGAGCGCTGGCCCGTCTTGCTCCCTGGACCCCAGAACCCACAAGCCCCCAGTCCCAGCCTTGAAAGCCGTGACTCCCCTCTGGGCACCTGGGCACACCCACTGAAGCGGTCAGAACAGGACTTCACACTTTCCCTTTGAAACCCATTCCCCAGGAAGTCCTCACGGCCACCTTGGACTTGGAGGATGTCAGAAGCTACCGGGCGGAGATTTCCTCTCGGAACCTGGCGGTAAGTGAACCCACCCACTAGCAGGACACTGGCCAAAAGACCCAGAACCTTTTTTTATTTTATTTTATTTTATTTTATTGTTGTTGTATTCCATCCATCCCCTTTTTCCTCCCTTCCGTCCCCTTCCCCACCCACCCACTCCCCCACAAAGTCAACCCCACTTGTTGTCCATGTCCGTGGTCCTTCCATACTAGTTTCTTGACTAAACTGCTCCCTTTCTTTGCCTCTGCCTCCCTCTCCCCTCATCCTCCTTCCCTCTGCCCACTGAAGGTCTATTCACTGTATTCATGTATCTGGTTCTGTTTTGCTTGTTGTTAGTTTTGTTCATTGTTGTCCTGTAATGGGTGAGATCATACGGTATTTGTCCTTCACTGACGGGCTCATTTCACTAAGCATAATACTCTCCAGCTCCATCCATGTTGTTGCAAAGGGTAGGAGTTCCTTCTTTCTTTCTGCCGTGTAGTGTTCCATCGTGTACATGTGCTAAAGTTTCTGATGCAACCATCCACAGATGGGCACTGAGGCTGCTTCCAGCACTTGGCTATAGTAAATAGTCAGAACCATTTTTTAGTAAGAGCTGTATTGAGGTAGCATTTCCGTGCCGCACCGTTGACTGAATTAAGCTGCCATGGGGTGGTTTCCGCATGTTCCCATGCACGCCATGCAGCCATCCCCACAGTCAGTGTGAGAAAGTCCCAGCACCCCAACAAGGCACCTGACCCATTTTCCCCAACCGGCCCGGCCACCGCTGCCCGGCTTCGTGCCCCTGTGGGTCTGGCCACCCTGAGCACTTGCAGTAAAGGGACTCATGCCGTGCGTGGCCTCTTGTGACTGGCTCGTCCCTGAGCAGCATTTTCAGGGCCCGTCCATGCTGGCTCGTGAGCTGGGGTTTTGTTCCCCGTGGGGGCTGAGGGACATCCCGCCGGTGGATGGGCCCCTGGAGTTTGTCCCTCAGCTGCGGGTGGACACGTGAGTGGTTTCCATCCTGGCCCACGGTGTCCAGGCTGCTGGGCACACGGACCCCCGCTTGCGTGCGGAGACTCGGACCCTGTTTCTGTGGGGCACACGCCTGGGAAGGGCCGCGTGCTCATCTTTAAGGAACTGCCCCGCTTTCCGCCCCATCTCGCATTCCTGCCAGTCGCGTGTGCCCGAGGCTCCAACTCCTCCATGTCCCCGCCTGCCCTGGGTCCGTCGGTCTATGGTCTAGCCGCCCCAGCGGGTGGGGGCTCTCCCGCTGAGGGTGTGATGGGCACGTCCCACCGGCCGTCACAGCCCTGCCCTCAGTCCCCTCTGGGACCGTGTGACGGCGTTGGTACTGAGGGGGTGTTGTGGGCTGTGACTCCGCCGACAGGCCAGCAGGGTGAGCCCCTACCCCCGCGTGAAGGTGGACTTCGCCCTCTCGAGCCGTGAGGACCTGCTGCAGCCGCTGTCCGAGCCCGTCGGGTGGACGTACCACAGCGCTGCTGAGGAGATCAGGTGGGTCCTCCCCCGCAGGAGGCTCCCGCGGCCCCCGCCACCGGGCTGCAGCCGGCCACCCTGCGTCTGTGCTGGGGCCGCGCCCAGCCAACCCCGGGGCTGGTTCTCAGAACCTGCTGGGCGCCCACTTGGTGAGGAGACCACCACGCTGTGTAGGGCCGAGGACATGGACGCTGAGGCGCCATCCCCAGGGCTGACCCGGCCCGCAGTGGGACCTCGAGACCGAGGCTCTGTCATTTCTGCACCCCGTGTCCCCATTTCCAAAGGGGACCAGCCCGCCAGCCAGGGCTGTTCTGAGACGTACGAGTCCGTTCAGTGAGGCGTGTCGGAGGAGCCCGGTGCTGTGGGGATTCCCACTGGCTCTGCTTCCCCAGGCGCCTGCCCGGCTGAGCTGCCGGCCAGGGCGGCGGCCCCCCACCTAACGCCCCGCTGTCTCCCCAGCCTCGGACCTGCTTGCTGGCTCTGGGATTTTTTACGGCGCAGCCAACAGGTGAGACTCTGGGGTGTCACTAGCCGACTTGCTCCTTGTGTTCTTGGTTTGCCTTGATTCTGTGACAGGCTAGTGATTTTGTTTTTTGTCTTACTTTTTTAAAGATTTTATTTACTATTTTTCAGAGAGAGGGAAAAGGAGGGAGGCAGAGAGGGAGAGGGACATCCATGTATGGTTGCCTTTTACCTGCCTCCAGCCACAGACCTGGCTGGAGACCTGGCTTGCAACCTGGTCATGTGCCCTGGCTGGGGATAGAACCAGCGACCTTTGGGTTCACAGGCTGGTGCCTTATCCCCTGAGCCACCAGCCAGGGCCTGATTTTGTTCTTTAAATGCAAACCACCCAAAGCATTTCATCACTCTGACTCTACTGGGAGCTTGGTCTCCGCTCTCTGGGGGCCGAAGGCACCGAGGTCTGGCTCTGCGGGTGGCCTGGTGGCTCCTGCCCCTTGGCACTCAGAGCTGCAGGACACCACAGGCTGCGTGTTTGGGGTCCTGTCCGTCTGTAATGGCTGCAGAGAGCCCGCCCTGGCCACTCTCCCAGTGGGAGGCCTCTACCTCTAGAAACACACAGTGGGGTGCACAAGGCACCTTCCTCCTCCTCCAGCAAGAGCCCGGCTCCCCTGGGAATCGGGGGGACTCTCAGTCTTGGGGGTGGAGCGGGGCTGAGCTGCGTCTCTAGGCGGTGCTCACCCTGCGTTTGGTTGGCTTATTCCAGGCCGGGTTCTTCTTGCCCCTGAGTGGTGGGGTGGACAGCGCGGCCACGGCCTGCCTTGTCTACTCCATGTGCCGCCAGGTCTGCGAGGCCGTGAGGAACGGAAGTAGGTGGCGTCCATGGCCGGGGAGGCCCCGGGTGGGCACCCACGCCTGCACGGGGAGCAGAGGGGCCCTTATCCTTATGCACAGCGAGTGACTGCTGTCCTGCCCTGTGGCCGTTTTCAGATCAGGAGGTGCTGGCCGACGTCCGGACCATCGTGAACCAGGCCAGCTACACCCCCCTAGACCCCCGTGAGCTCTGCGGGCGCGTCCTGACCACCTGCTACATGTCCAGCGAGAACTCCTCCCAGGAGACCAGCGACCGGGCCAGGGAGCTCGCCCAGCAGATCGGAAGGTAGTGTCGTCACTGGCGGTGGCGGGGGGGACTGCAGGACACTGCGCCTCCGACCACGCCTGTGGCTAAATGCGCGGCAGTTGCCCAGGTTGACGCTGCCTCCTGGTCCCAACCAGGTTTTGGGAAACCCGTGGAAACATTTTGCCTCGAATCGTAACCGTCTGGTGGCCACTGTCCTCCCCGTCCTGAGTGCCAGGCGCAGGCGGTCAGGGCTGCTGGGTGCCGGGTGACGCAGGGTGAGCTGGCGGTGCGGCCCACCCACAGCGCTCTCCATCCAGCAGCACGCGGTCCCTGCTGTCCCTGAGGACGCAGAGACAGGGTGTGGCTCCAGGGAGGGGACAGTGAGGCCCTTTCTCGGCCTCCCATCCATCCTGCCCGCGGGAAGGAAGTGGGGAGCTGTCCACCGCTTTCTCTGAGCTCAGCTCAAAGCTGCCCCGCCTGCCAGCCAGCCTGGACCCACGGGCCGCGCTGGGGTTCACGCAGCCCGGCACCCACCTGCGCACAGCGGCACTGGCCCCAGCGGCGAAGGCAGGAACGGCCCAAGTGGCGTCAGTGGGTGGTGGGCAGCCTGAATGGTCTGTCCCCATGACGGCATCTTTACTATTCGCTCACAAAAGGAGCGGGTCCTGGGGCGCCGGGCAGGGGGGGTGGCCCCGGGGACACAGTGCTGCCCGTCACAGAGGGACGGGTCCTGCGTGGTCCTGCATCTGAGAAGTGTCTGCTGCTGTTCTGTAGAGACAGGAAGGGGGCTGGTTGCCGGGGGCTGGAAGAGGAGCGTGAGGGTGGCAGCCAGTGGGTCCAGGGTCCCCTTTCCGGGTGGCGGGACGTTCTGGGACTAGACAGGCGGACACCGTACCGCCTGTGGGTGCGCGAAATGCCGCTGACTCGGCCCTCGGTGACAGTTAACAGGGTGGGCTGCGCCCAGCGTGCTTTGCCGTGTGCTCATGGGCACACACGTGCTCACGCGCCCCTCCCGCCGCCCCTCCTTCCAGCTACCACATCAGCCTCGGCATCGACCCGGCCGTGAAGGCCGTCATGGGCATCTTCAGCCTGGTGACGGGTAAAAGGCCCCTGTTCGCGGCCCACGGAGGGAGCAGCAGGGAGAACCTGGCGCTGCAGAACGTGCAGGTGGGCCCCGCCGGGCGCTGGGCTGCGCGTGAGCCTGTGCATGTGGGAGCGTGTGGGAGCATGTGGGAGTGTGTGGGAGCATGTGGGAGTGTGTGAGAACGTGTGAGAGTGTGTGGAAGCATGTGAGAGTATGGGAGTGTGTGGGAGCATGTGAGAGCATATGAGTGTGTGAGAGCATGTGGGAGCGTGTGAGAATGTGTGGGAGCATGTGGGAGCGTGTGAGAGTGTGTGGGAGCATGTGAATATGTGTGGGAACGTGTGGGAGTGTGTGGGAGCATAAGGGAGTGTGAGAGTGTGTGAGCATGTGGGAGTGTGAGAGTGTGTGGGAGCATGTGAGAGTGTGTGGGAGGGGGTGAGAGCATGTGAGAGCATGTGGGAGAGTGTGGGAGAGCATGTGAGAGCGTGCGGGAGCGTGTGAGTGTGTGGGAGCGTGTGAGAGAGTGTGGGAGTGTGTAGGAGCGTGTGAGAGTGTGAGAGCGTGTGGGAGTGTGTGAGAGCGTGTGAGAGTGTGTGAGAGCATGTGGGAGCATGTGGGAGAGTGTGGGAGAGCATGTGAGAGGGTGCGGGAGCATATAGGAGTGTGTGAGAGCGTGTGAGAGCGTGTGGGAGGGGGTGAGAGCATGTGGGAGAGTGTGGGAGAGCATGTGGGAGCATGTGAGAGTGTGCAGGAGCATGTGGGAGCGTGTGAGAGTGTGTGAGAACAAGGTGGTGCAAGACAGCACACGTGAGCATTAGTGTGAGGGCCAGCATGCCGGAGTGGGGTGTCTGAGGTGAAGGTATTTGTGAGCGTGGCGGTGAGTGGTGGGAGTGTGAGCACACACATGTGGGTGCACACATGTGCAAGAGCATGAGGTGTCCGAGCATTGTGTGCATGTATGAGAGTGTGTGTGAGTTTGAACATTCGAGAGTGAGAGGGGCTGTCATGAGCGTGCACATGGCGTGTGAGCACCCGCGAGTGCGTGCGTGTGGAAGAATGTGGACGCCGAGGTGGCGGCCGGTGAGAACCCGTGCTTGGTGGGAGGGAGTGCGAGTGGATCTTCTGCGCCTTTGGGGAAGTGGCTCAGCCGCTGCCCCGCCCGGGCTGCCTCCTGGGCACCGACACCCGGGCTGGTGGAGGCAGACGGGGTCCCAGGCGCCCGCTGCCTGGCTCTGTCCTCTCCTGTCCCCTTCCTGCTGGACAAGGGTGGCCCTCCTCTCCTGCAGACGCAGCAGTGGTGACGGGAGTGGGACGAGGTGGCCGAGGTTTCTCTTGCCACCAGGCTCCAGCTCTGCCGCCTTCCCCTCGGCCGCTGAGCACCAGCCCGGGGACCCCGCAGGCTCTGTTTTCCAGGGGGCGCTTGGGCGGAGCCCCTCTCTCCCTCTGCCGGTGCCGGGGCCACAGTGTTTGCCCCGTGTCCCTGGCGTGCGCCCCGCCCAGGGTCACATCTCCCTCCTGTCGTCCAGGCCCGGCTGCGGATGGTCATCGGCTACCTGTTCGCCCAGCTGAGCCTCTGGTCCCGGGACGCCCGGGGTGGACTCCTGGTGCTGGGGTCTACCAACGTGAACGAGAGGTGCGTGAGTCGGGGTGCGGGGAGGGGCCCTGAGCACCTCGGTTTCCCCACCTCCCGCCCTGGCCCCTCGCGGCTGTTCTCCTAGCTGCTCCTTGACACCTAAGGAATGGCAAGACCTGGATCTGTGATTTATTCCTCTTTTAATCTATGCGTCAGTCTGTCCATCCATTTACCTGTCCTTCCTTTTATCTACCCATCTGTCCTTGAGTCCATCCATTCATCCCCCATCTGATCATTTATTCACCCACTCACCCATCCTCCCATCCATCCACCCACCTACCCATCCATCTCTTCCTTCACCCGCCCACCCACCATCTGTCTGTCCCACCACCCAGTCACATGCCTGTCCTCCTATCTATAGAGCGGTCCCCAACCTTCCGGCACCAGGGCCGGTTTTGTGGAAGTCAGTCTTTCCACAGATTTGGGGGACGGGAGGTGGAACTCAGGCGGTCGTGCCAGCACGGCTTCGGTCCCGCACCCACCCCTCCTGCTGCACTGGTGCCAGTCTGCGCCTCGGGTGCAGCCCCTGATCCAGAGCTTTGACCTTTCCGCATCCTGGCGTGTCTGCGAATGTTCTGTGACGTGCTTGGACTTGGCGATCTCATTTTGTTGTTTGTGTGCCGCTTGAAACAAGCACCATGTCCCCACCCTGCGTCGTTGGTTCATCTCCGCTGCTGGGCTGGCACCGCCGCCAGGCACCGCGGGGTGAGTCTCCAGGACGGGGTGTCGGCGGCGCTTCCTCTCAGTCTGAGGCCGCTGGCAACGGTGGTGTGTTTTGTGTTATGTAGGTAAATAAGAATTTTACTTGGTACATAATGACATTACTGTAACATTTCCCCTGTGTTCTGATATTTAATATTGTAGCAAAAACCTTTCTCAGGGTGAGGGGGGTGCTTGAAAATGTCTATTTAGAATGCGGGTTTGGGCACCTGCCCAGTGCCCGCCCCAAGCGCGGCTGCTGGCCGGCCGTTTCCCGCTGAAGAGGTGGCTGTCACTGTCCCCGGCTTCTTCCGTCCCGTCTGTGCCATGTCCATGTCAGGTCAGTTCTTCTTGCTGCATCCCATCTTCCCATTGGTCGTAGCTGTTTCTTCTTTTCTGTTACCTTTCGGGGTAGTCTCAGGTTGATAACTTTCTAGCGTGTTGATTCTTTTTATAACTTGCTTCCCCTTCTGTGTCTTCCTTGCTTGCACCCTAACTTGGGGCCCCTTGCACTCCAGGGTTTAGCAGCAAACACATCTCAGGCATCCTTTGTGCTGTGAACAAAACATAGCACCCTTTTCCTCTAGCAGAAGGAGACAGGTAACACTGATCCTGTACACATTGTATCAAAGTCCATGGAAAATGAGTGAGCAGGGAACAGGGAGCTTGGGCATTGGGTGCCTGGGGGAGGCCTGTCTGGGAAGCATCATTAGTTTATGAAGGTCTGCAGGAGGGGGTGGGGGAGGTGCAGCTCCAGCAGCCCGTGCAAAGGCCCTGGGGCCAGCACCTTACTCTCACCATGCTGCATCCTCAAAATCACACCAGCCAAGCGGCACCAAATGGTGCTCGCAGGACAGGTGGACTTTCACCAGAGCAGGTGCCGGAAAGGGTTTATGGTGGAGGGAGGCAGCTGCTTGTGATGCTGCCTTCATGTGTGACCTTGGGGAATATTGAGAAATGCATTTGGCAAGATAGGCCGGGCCAGACCCCAAAGGCCTGGTAAATAAAGGACCCCACTGAAGAGACATAGACAGCCAAGGATGCAGGGTCAGGAATGGCCTTGGAGGAGGGTTAGCTTAGGATGGGGGTGGAAGCCTGCTGTAATCCAGTGTCAGAGAGAGATCATGGTGGCCTGCATGGTGGTGGTATGGGGTGGAGAGAGGATGGGTCCACAGAAGAGGTGTCCTGTGGCTGCCATGACAGATGCCCACGGAATCCGTGGCTTCAGCAACACAAAGTGCTCTCTTACAGTTTTTCACAGTTGACATTTGATACTGGTGTCACGGGCTAAAAGGGAGGTGTTGCGAGGCTGGGGCTCCTGGGGCTCCTGGGGCTCCAGGGGCAGGTTTGTTTCTGACCTTCTCCAGCTTCTGCAGTGCCTGCATTCCTTGGCCCAGGGGCCCTCCCTCCACCTGCCAGGTAGGCGCTGCAGCATCTCTGGGCCTTCCCTCGGGGGTCTCAGCTCCCTCCGACTCTGACCCCCTGCCTCCCTGTTCCACATTCATGGAGCCCATGGTTGCATTTGGGGTGCCCCCCCCAAGAATCTAGGATTAAAACCTCATCTCAGCTCCTCACCTTCATCACAGCTGCAGGGTCCCTTTGCTTGTGAGGTCAGGCACCTGCAGGCTCCAGGGATGAGGGTATGGCCTCTTTGGGGCCACTCTTTGCCCACCAGGGGGTGGCCCACTGTGCCAACTCAGCACCTGTGTGCACTGAGGCCCCACCCACCTCCCCCTCAGGCCGCCCCAGCCTGGTGCTGAGGTGCTGAGTGTCCCCAGCCTCGGCCTCCCACCGTCTGCCCCCAGCCCAACCAGGCTCCCTCTGACTTGCCGAGATCCAGCTCCCTGGGCCCCTGGGGGGAGTGAGCCTTGGGATGCCAGGCCCCCCGCAGGCGACGTCTATACCCCGAGTTCTCTTGCGCAGCCTCGTGGGCTACTTGACCAAGTACGACTGCTCCAGTGCTGACATCAACCCCATCGGGGGCATCAGCAAGACGGACCTTCGGACCTTCGTCCAGTTCTGCCTCGAGAGCTTCCAGCTTCCTGCCCTGCAGTTGTAAGTGCGGCCCCTGGGCTGGGGCAGGGGCGCTGAGCCCGCACGCACACACACCCCCCCCCCGCCCACCCACGCAGCCCCGCCACCCTCCCCGGCTCGCAGGTCCCTCACTCCCTCCACCTGGGGGAACCTCCCCTGCCGCAGGCGCTCTGGACCCCACGCCCAGGCTGCCTCCTCCTTCCTGGCTGCTCCCCAGCAGTTGCCACCACCCTCCCTCCCTGGTCCCCCTCCCTGCCACCAAGCGCCTGGGGGTCTCCTGCAGCAGCAGCTGTGTGAGTAGTTAGCACCCAGCGGCCGGGACTCACCCCGTGTCTTTCCTGCAGCATCCTGGCCGCGCCGGCCACCGCAGAGCTGGAGCCCCTGGCCAACGGGCAGGTGTCCCAGACGGACGAGGTAACGGTGGTGGCCCTGTCCCCCTGCTTCTGCCCCGTCTGCCTGCTCCCAGCGTGTCAGGGCTGGGCCCCTTCACGGCCACCTTTCCGCCCCGGGCACCATGCGCGTCACTGGGTGCCTGGTGGGGAGGGAGAACGTGGACGAGGGGTGTCAGCGTGTGCTGGGGCGACTGCGCAGGAGACCCTCTGTGGACCCTGCGGTCCAGGCTGGCCTGGAATGTCCGGGGCTGGTTGGGGTCACAGGCTGCGGCTTGTGGCCGCAGTGGACACTGACGGAGGTGACTGTGCTCTGTCAACAAGATCTGGGGCAACTGGCCTTCCCGCTTCCAGCCCCGTCGGTCACAAGGATTTACTCCCGTCCAGGAGCTGTGGCGTCAGGTTGGGCCCTCGTTCGGGTAGTTTCTGTGAGTGACCTGAGGGTGGGATGGGGGGCTGTCCCTCTGCCTGTGGACGCCCCGTGGTCCCAGCATCTTGGGTCACAGACTGTCCTCCCCACACTGGGTTGCCTCCCACCGTTGCTGACAGTCAGTTTCCTGCAAATGGGCGTCTGCACGTCTGCCTGGTGTCTGCGCCTCGGACCTGTGGTCTGTGACGTGCCAGCGCCTCGCCGCTCCCGCCACAGATCAGCTTGTCAGCGTCCGTCCCCCAGGAAGGAAATCCAGGTCGGACGCTGCAATGAGTTTGGGGGTGTGGCCCCCTGACACCAGCTCACCTTCCGATCCACGCACCGGGGTGTCTCTCCACGTGTTTAGGTCTTTGGTATTTTTTGTTTTGTTTTTTTAATTTCATTGTTGTTTTATTACATCCATCCCCTTTTTGCTTCCCTCTGTCCCCCTCCCCACCCACCCATTCCCCCCAAAGTCAATCCCACCTGTTGTCCATGTCCATGGTTCCTTTATACTAGGTTCTTGTCTAAGCTGCTCCCCTTTCTTGCCTCTGCCTCCCCCTCCCCCCAGCCCCGTTCCCCCTGACCACTGGAGGCCTATTCACTGTATTCATATACTTGGTTCTGTTTTGCTTGTTGTTAGTTTTGCTCATTATTGTCCCGTAATGGATGAGATCATATGATATTTGTCCTTCACTGACTGGCTTATTTCACTAAGCATAATACTCTCCAGTTCCATCCATGTTGTTGCAAAGGGTACAAGTTCCTTCTTTCTTTCTGCTCTATAGAATTCCATTGTGTAAATGTACCCAAGTTTTTTGATCCAATCATCCACTGATGGGCACTTAGGCTGTTTCCAGCACTTGGCTATTGTAAATAGTGCCGCTATGAACATAGGTGTGCATAGGTTCTTATGAATTGGTGTTTCAGGATTCTTTGGGTCTAGTCCAAGTAGTGGAATTGCTGGATCAAAAGGCAGTTCCATTTTTAGCTTTTTAAGGAAACCCCATACTGTTTCCCACAGTGGCTGCACCAGCCTGCATTCCCACCAACAGTGTATGAGGGTTCCCTTTGCCCCACATCCTCGCCAACACTTGTTGTTTGTTGACTTGCTGATAATTGCCATTCTGACAGGTGTGAGGTGGTATATTATTGCGGTTTTAATTTGCATCTCTCTGATGACTAGTGATGTTGAGCATTCTTTCATATGCCTCTGGGCCCTTTGTATATCTTCCTCAGTGAGTTGTCTGTTCAGGTCCTTTGCCCATTTTTTAATTGGGCTGTCTGTCTCCCTGGTGTTGAGTCGCATTAGTTCTTTATATATTTTGGAGATCAGACCCTT